>DF361202.1:40523-53938 GCA_000787875.1 Solanum virginianum | reverse complement strand
AACTTTTCATCTCACCATTTCCCATTCACTAATATCAAAACCCAACACTTTAATTAAAAGTGATGTCTAAAGCTCTAAGCTATACCTCAGCCCTTGTTAGTTACCAAGTATGTTTTGGGACTACACGTAGATAATATCATAGCCTGTAATTATTCATGTGTTATATGTACCTAAAGGGAAATACATTGCCAATTAAAGACTCTGCACTCTATATAATCCATAAACATTAAAGAAAGTTTAATGACGATGACAACAACATACCATGAAATGACAGTTCAATGATAATTTATGAAAAAAAGACAATAGTTATTATAAAAGGTAAAATAAAAAATTAGAAATAAAATAAAGATTATTTTAGACATAAAAAAATAACATTTCATTTCTTGAATGATATTGCATTTAATATATGTGATTACAAGTCAAATATGAATGCAACGTATAAACTCCATATTTCTAAATGCGACTTTATTAATATTACCCGGTGAGAAATGTCATACTCCATTATTATTACTTAGTATTCGTAGAGCAAAGGTAAAATCCCATTTAAAAGTGTCATTTATTTCTCGAAGGTTATTTTGGATATTTATTAAGATATTTAGGTGAAAAAACCCAGTCCTAATTCCTAAAATATCCCCTTCATCCTAACTATTTTCAATTATATTTCAGTTATCCAATTGGAAAAATATGATCTCTGCAAATATCCAATTAAAATTTTCCAAAATCTAATCTCCGATGGCCACTCTTTTACCGTCGCTGGAAGTTTCATCATTCCCCGCCGGTCGTCTTCCTCCGAGGATTTCTTCTTACTTAAACCCTAGAAATTCGCAGAAGCTCGCTGTTTCTAGGTGTGGAAAATGGGGTGCTAGGGTTAGGGTTTATTCGTATGTGAAGGAGTTGGAGGAATCTCCGCTTTTGAATTCAGAGAATAATTTGGGGTTTTACGCACAGTTCTCTGCTCCTGTGCAGACTAGCACGACATCGTCGACGGAAGTAAACGAGGAAGAGGAGGAGGAGAAGCGGAATTATTATCTGAATACGGGTTATGCTATTCGGACTATCCGAGAGGAGTTTCCCTTCCTCTTCTATAAGGAGCTAACCTTTGATGTCTACAGGTTTGAGATTTTAATCATCCATTTTGGTGTGATAGGAGTTGTTGATAATGATGTTACCTTTCTCTTTCTTTTTAAATATCCCTGCTTTCTGACCTAACTCAGCTTATTTTAGTTGCGGAAATCTTAGCTACTCTCACGTCAATAGGTTGACGATTATACTTAAAAAAGATTAGTCTAATATGATGAAACATGCGTACTGAATCCGAAATGGACTGGAGTGGAATTGATACATGAGGTCCCTAAAGCTGACCTTAACTATTTTAGAAAATTGATGCTTATGTTGATTGATGCAGCTGCTGATATAATTTTCTTGCTCTAGCAATAACTCTAGAGACGAGAATTAGATTTGGGTGAATCACAGGAAGAAGCATAAACTATTTGGAAGTAATACTTTATCCATAGAACTTAAAGATGGTGAGATTGTTTAGTTAAGGGGTCTCTTGCAATTGTTTTGAGGAAAAAACCAGAACAAGGAAAGAAACTTTTTATGGAAAGTGTGGCCAAAAATATATGAGAAATGCCAATACTTTTAGATCCAATTGGCAGAGTCTTAGACAACTATCTGATGGAGGAGCATTTGCAGCAAAGTAGACCAAAAAATGTTCAATGTTAAGTTGCCAAAGTAAAACCAAAGAATTTTTTTTTTTTTAATTTAGAAGTAGCACCATAATTTGTGATTCTTCTTATCGGTCCAAGTAGTTATTTTCAAGTTTCAAGAACAAGCATAGGCAAAACTAAAATAGGTATATTTTCGCAACCAAAGCTCCCTATGAAATCGAGAATTTATATGAAACGGAGAGAAGTAAACAGTTAAATTTCCCTTTCTATGCGAGGAGTCCAGTGAACTAATGGCGTAGTGCATCTTAAGCTTAATTGGTTAAAACTGCCATTTTGATTTTGGAGATAGTTTATTGTGATTTGCTGCAGTTTACTTTCAGTATACAAAATTGTAGCAGTTGAACTCAGTCCTTTATTACATTAGCCTTAAGGTTTTGGACACCTGAATGGGGTTGCCTAAACTGAGTTCTATTATATGAACCATTGGGAACAATATACCTTGTATACCGGCTTTACTTTGTATATCAATAAGATCATCACTTCATCAAACAAATAATAATACAGATAAGATTTATAATTGAACCATTTGGGATGTTCTTTGTTTCATAGGGAGGGTCATATAGATTCTAGTTGGATCATGACATAAGTGTTCTTCCCACACAAATTTCAAACGAACAGATAAGTGTTCTTCCAACACAAATTTGCAAACAAACAGATCATGGTAGTCTTTCTGCTGGAGATATAGGGAATGGAATTGGTCATATTGGGTAAATTTTCATGTTGCAGGATCATGGTGGGGTGAGCAATAGCTGCTTTGTCAAACCACTGTGGCCTCACATGTCACACTCTGATTCAGTTAACCCACAGAGTGACTTCCTAGCTAAGTTGCGCAGACTCTTCATATTTGATGTCGTACCCGTGTCGGATTCTCCAAAGTACACTATTTTTGGAGAATGTGACACGCACCCATTGATATTTTTGAAGAGTCTGAACAACATAGCTTCCTAGAGCTTGAAGTATCAAAAGGATGATCTCTTTCACATCTTCTATATTTTTTCTCTTGAACTGGCTTGCTCCCCAACTAGCTTGGGTTGAGCAGTTGTTCTCGTCGTTGATCGTGAAGGCATAGGCCCTTTTCTAGTAGTTTACTTCAGCGGTTACATACTTAGATGTAATTACAACTTAAGATTATTATTATCTAGATCCTGTAAAAGCAGTCCTAGGGAAAGTTGCATTAATTAATCATGGTTAAGTAATAAAGTGTATGTGTAAACACATGTTATGCATTATTGCTTTGGTGTACCCGGTGTGAGTAAGTTCTTACCCTTATTTATTCTTCTCCACCTCCTTGATTCTGCGTGAATTGCATATGAATATAGTTGTGCACTACAACATACCCAGTGAATCATAGTTATGTACTATGGAACTTAATTTAGTTGTGAATTAATGCAAGTTTAATGACATTGTTGATTGTACCCAGTTGTGACTTCAGTGAAATAATGTTTTAGGTGCTAATGGTGCTCTTTGGCTCTCTGCAGGGATGATATTGTCTTCAAAGATCCAATCAACACGTTTACTGGCATTGATAATTACAAATCAATCTTCTGGGCCCTACGATTCCATGGCAGGATGTTATTTAGGGCCTTGTGGATTGATATTGTTAGTGTTTGGCAGCCTGTGGAAAACATGATAATAGTTCGATGGACTGTCCATGGCATTCCCCGGGTTCCATGGGAGAGCCACGGTAGGTTCGATGGCACTTCAGAGTATAAGCTTGATAAAAATGGGAAGATTTATGAGCACCGGGTTCACAACATTGCTCTGAATGCACCTCCAAAGTTCCATGTACTTGCTGTGCAGGAATTAATTGAATATATCGGCGGTGCCTCAACACCAAAGCCTACTTTCTTTGAAATCTTTTCCCCTACCTCAAGAAACATTGCTCCAGTAATGGACTTTTCATGGCTGAAGCGTCACCTGGGCTCAATTCTAGCCTCCATAAAGAGAAATGAGGAGGAACAATCAGACCACCAAACATAGCAAGTGAAGTGCCAAAAATTTTGGTGATTTTTCGCTCTCGATTCCAAAATTGAATAATCCATACATACAAGTATATAATGTACTAATATACTTCTGCAGGCAGAAAAACACATCTGGAGTTCTTTTTTTCCTTTCTTCAGGAGGGCAATCTTCTGTATGCTTCATTTGAGCTCCAGCTACTGGCTTGTGTTTGTAATCTCAGAATGTTGTAAATAGTTTTATAGTATATAGCACACTATTAATTCTGCTCGTAACAGTAAAATTAGGTGGAGGATATTTTATTCGTTCACGTTTACTTGTCCATTATTTCAAAAATAAATTTTCACTTTTAAGATATCAAGAAAAGGCAATGATTTTCTTTTTCTATTTTACCCTCCACTTTAATTGCTTATCACCTAAGTCATTTTCAAAGACTTGCGATTATACATCAGTTAATATAAATATCGTAATATAAAATACTCATTAATCATGAACTTCTAAAGAGGCAGGAAAAATTCAAAGTTGACAAGAAAATGTGAATGAGTAAATATACCTATAGGGCTAACCTCAATACTAACTTATTTACTTCTAGAATAATCTCAATGTTTGATTATCGAATATGTAACTAGTTATAAGGTGTTTGATAGAATCTATTAGAAAATCTAATACATGTACTAGATATGGCATCACTTAATTCATTGTTTGATTGGATTTTCAGCTTATATATAACTAATACATCTTGTTCAATATTATAGGGCATTAGTGTGTATAAGTAATACATCGCAAATCATGTTATTAGTAATATAACGGTTATAATACATGAATAAGTTTAGTTACAAAGGTTATAATACATGAGTAAGTATAGTTACAAGGGCTATAATACATGAATAAGTATAGTTAAAGACGGAACTGTCTTTTATACACCAAATCAAACACTGAATAAGAAATACTTTTATTATAGCTAATTTCAACCTAACTAATACAACATATTCAATATTATCCTTACACACTTTATCAAACTATCTCGAAAGTAAATGGAATAGGGTAGCATGATTGTTTACATGAAGAGAAAAAAAGGTTAGGTACCATTCTTAACAACAAAGCATTGGCGCTTGACCAAAAATTGGTTTTAATTTCTTTGGTGCTACGGCAGTCTAAAAAGCCATACGAAGAGAAAAAGACAACAAACCAATAATGTCAAAATCCTAAACCATTAATGGCCATATGATTTTGAGCATAATGTAAAACATAATTTACACTCAAATTACTTAGAAATTAAACGTAGATAGATCCCACACCAACTATGAGTCAATAACTAAAAAGAAAGAATGCATAACAGGGTGTTACGTCAGTCAAATTACTAGAACACTGCATTCATTCAACACATTCAGAGTCAATTGAATTGAGGTGTATTAAATGTCAAGAAGGTTAGTTGAATGTTGGGGGTGCTTTTAATGCTCCCAAAAACCATAGGGGTGCTAATGATAATTCAGTAGTACTCCCTCCGTCCATTTTTAGCTGTCAAAATTTTTTTAATTTAATTTTCACTTTTACTTATTATTTTGACAAATCAAGATAGAATAATTTTTTTAATTTATTGTTCGCGAGTTAATGTTTTTGAAAAATATAATAAGTAAATATGTTTGGAATCCTATCGATAAGGATAAAATGATAAATTTACTATACAAATAATTATTTTTTTAATAAATATACAACAAAAACAATATACCCCGTGGAATCTCACAATTGGAGTTTGAAGAAGATAAAATATATACAAATCTTACCACTATCTCTAAGAGATAGAGAAAATATTTTCAGAAAACCCTCATTCAAAGTCAAGCTCTACAAACAAAAAATACTATAAAAAAAACTATAAATAATAAATAAATAAATAAATTATATCAAGTCAAAATTTAAGAGCTAATGTCCCACCTAGTTTCATATGGGCATGTTAGCCCTGTGGGGGTCCTCTAAAGCCGAAAATGACATATTTCCCTTTACCTCATAAATTAAAAATATCCTATTGATTCCTTCAACTTAAAAATATAACAGAAATTGAAAAAATAGAGTCATAGACCAAGATGGTCCATAAAAAAAATTAATTATACATATTAAAATCATATTAAAGTGTTTTAAATAAATTTTGATATCAGAAATACTTAAAGTACAAAAAAATAATTATTGAACAACTAACTATTTAATACATAATTGATTGAATTGATAAATGTATGATATGTGTTTTTGATATAAATATTTATCACTTTTTCGTTTAATTCATCTGCGCAAACTACTTTCCCTCCTCATTTACTATCAAACTATTTCCTAATTTTATGATATTTGAAGTGCATATCAAATGATTCATTAATTTTTAAAAAAAATTAATAGCATGATCGATTTTTATTTTTTTTAGAGTTTGATATCTCACTTTATACTTTTCTATCAATTTTCTCTTCTCTGTTTTTGAATATTTTTTATTTTTTCAATTAACCACAAATATGATTTTAAAAAATCCCTATTTGATAGGACTGATAAATTCATCAACTCAAAAGAAGCAAGAGAGAAATTAATTTCATTTCTTTTTTGGCTCTCTATTTTTTTTTAGTTGATGATTCCGATCAAGAATTTAATTATTTAATCGTGTTAGTTTAATTTGAATTAATAATGATAAACACATAAACTTGTAATCAAGCAAATATAAAAGCTACCATGCAAAGACTAAAATAAAGTTGTTATGTCTACATCACTAGTACATAAACAACCATGATTAACACTTCCAGGCTAACTACTACAATTAGTAATCAATAATTATACTTTTTTTGTCCCATTTTAATTGTCATGATAAAGTTTAATACAGTCCTTAAAAAAATTAATAAAAAGTATTATTTGACTGATATATCTTCTATAAATAATTAATTTTTTTAATTTTATGTGTGTATCTCTTAGTTCTAGAATGATTAATACTAAGACAAAATTCGAAAAGTAATTAATTCTCTCTGATAATTAGTTCGGGGCAACTATTGTTATTATACTCCATTTGTCTCATATTATATGGATACTTTCCATTTTACGCGTTATTAAGAAATCATTAATGTATTAGTGAACTTTACTATTTTATCATTTATTTATATTAATATACATTAAATTAAGTAAGAAAAAATCATTGATACACTAATTAACTGCGGGGTAAAATGAAAAATAATAATTAATTATATCCTAATTTAGTAAATGTTCATATACTTCCCTACATCCAGCTTTACTTTGACGTGTTGATTTGGTACAAAGATTAAGAAATAGTAAATGATGGGATGATTTTACCAAGATACCTTTTGAATATAATAAATATTATGTCTTGAAAAATATAATAGAAAAATAATTATAATTAATAATAAGGGTAAAATTAGAAACTAAGTGTAAAATTATCTCTTAATTTCATAAAGTAGACAAATATTATTAGACATTCTAAAATAGTACAGAAACTAAGTAAAAATGGACAGAGGGAATAATATGAGACAAGTATTTATAAAAAGATGCTCGTATATTATGAGACGAAGATAGTTGCTAACAATTAAAATGGGACGGAAAAAGTATTAAAATACATAATTAAACATTCATAATTATAAAATCAAAGTAAACATTTAATTATTAGTTTGGTGAAAAAGAGGGTGATGATTTTTCTTTTTAGAAAATTGGGGTCAAGGTCAAGGTGGGAGGAGCAGCACAGTATGATGAGTTGAACGACCTTCACTCTTATCTGCCTACCATAAATACGACGTCATTTTCACTTGCAATTAACTCCTTCAAAATTCCACTAATAATAGACAAACGATTCCCGGGATTGCTTCACACACACACACACACTCTTCATAAATTCTCCTACCACCACCATCTTCTCCACCTTCCACCGCCGTGCCCTACCGGAACCCCCTTTCCTTAACTCCTAATCCATCTCCAAACAATTATTCATTCTGTAATCACAACTTTTTGAGTATAAAATGTATATTCATATGATTTGTTGATCCACTGATCTGGAAGGTAGTTTTTTTTTTTTTTTTTTTGAGGATTTTGAAAGGGAGGAGTTATGGAAGTAGAACAATTGAAGCTTGAAAATTCTTCAGCGATGACGTTTGAGGAAGTGTCAATGGAGCGAAGCAAGAGTTTCGTCAAGGCATTACAGGTTTTCTCTTCTTCTTTCTCTTTTGTCAAATTCGACATCAGATCTGGTTATTGTTCAGTGCTTGCTAGTACTATATTAGTTGTGTTGTAGCGTAGAATATTTTATCTATTTAAATAATATTGTTGACTTTGCAATGTAAAATTTCGTCTGCTGTCGGAAAAGCTAAAACCATAAAATAAATTGTTACTGTTGTGATAGTTCAGTTGATAGAGGGTACTCTTTAGTCTTTACAAGTTAGATTACCTTAAATCTGACTGATTCAGGGTGTTCTTCGCTGTTTAGTTACTTCTATGTATCATGTGTAGAGACTTATAGGTCCAACCATTTTTTCAGGTTTAAATTTAGGCTAAAAGATGAGGGTTGTCGTAGGTTGATGGCTAGTATATCCTATAACTATGGTCATCTTTTGAATTCATTGGGATATGTTAAACTATGGGCTTAAATATGGCAGAATAGATACAATGGATTCATATAACTGGTTAACCAACCTTTCTTTTAAGGATTGAGGACTTTTTGGTTGATTGATATTGATATTCTTCCGATAAGTGATTGATTAGTAGTCGTAATATAGGGTAGCCCAGTCCACTAAGCTATCACTATGCACGGGGTTCAGGGGATGGCCATATCACATTGGGTCAATTTTATGCAGCCTTGCCTTGCATTTTTGCTAGAGGCTGTTTCCATCTTAAGCATTTGTCAATCGTTGCAAGAACTCTGTTCTAACTCAATGATCACGTGTGCATGTCTCATGTCTCAGGAACTCAAGAACTTGAGGCCGCAACTCTATTCTGCTGCAGAATATTGTGAAAAGTCTTATCTTCAAAACGAGCAGAAACAAATGTAAGAGTATCCCGTTGAACATAATATTTTCCAGTCAATTTTTCATTCTTCGCCTTGGTTTTACAGAAGTCATAGTAAAAAGTAGGTAGAAACTAATTATGTGCATAGGCTCTTTGATCCTTGGCTGTACAGGCTCTTTTAGCCTTCTCTAGCAAGAGTCTCTCCTATGCTTAGGGCAATCTCCAAAATGCTGGTAATGTTTATTCTTTCCTTGCTACTTTTGTGATCCTACAATACTACTTGTTTTCAGGGTTCTTGATAACCTGAAAGACTATGCTGTAAGAGCTCTTGTCAATGCTGTCGACCACCTGGGAACTGTTGCTTATAAGTTAACCGACTTGCTTGAGCAACAAACATTGGATGTCACAACCATGGAGCTAAAGGTCACTTGTCTTGATCAGGTAACTTCTGGAACTTTCCCTAATACAAATTGTCTACTTGAGAATCAAACAGGATAGAACGTAACTTAGCCTTTTTATTTCAGCGACTTCTGACATGCAAAACATACACCGAGAAAGAAGGCCTCAGGCAGCAACAGCTATTAGCTATCATCCCTAGGCATCACAAGCATTATATTTTGCCAAGTATGGCTACTTTTTAGTCCTTATTGCATTTTTGTTAAAGTTCTTTATGATTTCTGCGGTTGTGTCCTCATCCTTTTTGCCTGACTACATGCTTCTCTCTCTCTCGCTCTCATGATTGATGCACAATTAGATTCCGCTGGAAAGAAGGTGCACTTCAGCCCTCAAGTTAAGATGGATCAGAGGCAACATTTCCAAGCAAAACCTCGTCTTTATCCTTCAGGTGGCCTGACTTCTTGATCATACTGTCTCTTTCTCATATTCTCTTTGGCGTTGTATCTAGTCGTTCTTATCATATGTCCTGAATTAGGTACTCCTGCTGCAAAAACTCTCTCTTGGCATCTGGCAACAGAAACCAAATCGACATTGAAAGGGACTTCGCGTACTTTTATGAGGTTAGTGGTGCTATTGATCTTGAAGCTTTGAAAAGGCGCTTACTATCATTTTTTCTGGATAATATCCTCAAATAATCTGTAAAGGTTGTATGTAGAATACTGATCTTTCTTTACATTTGCAGTCCTGAGGAAGCAAAAGGTTCTGAAAAAGCATCTGCCGCATTCAACTTGTTAGGTATGTGAAGGTCCCATGTTCACGTGCTCTTTCTGTGATGATGTGTCAGACTCATAGCTTCTCACTGTCAATTTTCATTGAGCAGATGAAGAGAATACCAGGAAGAGATCATATGTATCTCGTCCTCAGTCGCCCAATGTTGGTCCTGCATCAAATCTAGCTATGCAAACATTGGGGGTCACGCGGCAGGTATTGCCAAATGCATTAATTGGAAAAACAGTCCTATATATTATGCTATCTGTATCTACCTCAAAATAATTATAGATTATTCTATCTGTTCCTTATATTACATGTTATCCATCATGAAATTGCACCAAGTGTTGTTATATGTCAGCTGCGTATAAAATGCATTTATATTGCTGTCAATCCTGGTTATCAGATGCATCAACTTGCCCTTTTTTCACTGATTACTGATTCGTTATATAGTACTAAACGAGTGGTTTAGAAGAAAATGATGTTGATCCACTAATTCCTATACTTCCATAAGAAGATTGATGATGATCGTAGCTGTCATTGCATAAAATTTGTGCTCGTAGTAACAAAATGTATCAATTTCAGCCCACTTCCTATACTTCCATAAGAAGATTGATGATGATCGTAGCTGTCATTGCATAAAATTTGTGCTCGTAGTAACAAAATGTATCAATTTCAGCCCACTTCCTATACTTCCATAAGAAGATTGATGATGATCGTAGCTGTCATTGCATAAAATTTGTGCTCGTAGTAACAAAATGTATCAATTTCAGCCCACTTCCTATACTTCCATAAGAAGATTGATGATGATCGTAGCTGTCATTGCATAAAATTTGTGCTCGTAGTAACAAAATGTATCAATTTCAGCATTCTTTTTATCTTTCTGCTTGCTTCGTCAGTTTTCTATTTGCCTACATATCAAGTGAGTGATCACATGTTATTCATCTAACATTGGTAGTGCAATTAACAAAGGGGTCTAACCAAAATGTCTATGATGCTATAGGCAGCATGATCTTTAATGTTGATCAAAGTTTGTTCAGAAAATTTTGCACCTACATAACTAAATTCTCCTTTGAAGGCTATAAGCAGTGGTCAGAACTGATGTTTATGTGATAAAATTTCTGGTTTTTCTTCAAAAAATTGATTTGGCTTGTTTCCCTTGTGGGGGATATAAAGGGGACCAGGGATTTTCTTCTTTATTTATTTAGCTAATTAAATCTGTAATTTGGTTGGCTTCTTCCTCTTTTTTATTTCCCTATGCATGACAAGTGAACAGAAATCATTTATTGTAGAGGTATCTGGATTTTAACTCAGGTTACTTTTCCCCCCTTTTTTTAAAGCATCAGTTGAAGGGTGGAAAATACAAATTATTTCATGAATATACATTTATTCTCACAGTCTACGGTTTGCCTTTTTGTAATCAAATAAGTATCTCTACCAATCAACAAACAATATGACCAATAATCTAAAAGATATGTGTGCTTGTTATTGATGTATTATTTACTAGAGGAAGTAAAGGGTCCCAACTTTTTCCGCTTCACTGTAACTTTTCTCTATTTACCTTGATATGTGTGATTAATGTGGAATTTCAGAATAGGAAATATAATCCAGTGGGAACAGTATTAGACAACTTGGTGAATTTATGGACATGAGTATCATTGTTCAACAATTCTACTGGGTATGTTGTTGTTATTGTAGACTGTTTACATGCTAAAAACAGGCTGACGGATAAAAATGTGAAATATTTTACATATCGTGTGTCTGAGGATCAGAAGATAATTGAAATATGAGCATTCATGTGTTTTAGTCGAAGTCTTGCAATCTGTCATTATATTTGTTAGTCAATCACACAACTTATCAATTAACAATATTTCAATTAATTAGTTTCATCTTTCTGGGAAAAAAAATTCCTAGAGGTAAGTATGCACTATTGCTTGAGAGGGCAATAACTTGTTTGGTATTGAAGTTGGTTTGTCTGCGATTTTGTTTCATCTCTTTTGACGTAAAACATTTGTGACAGATTGCATAGACAGTTTGTATGCGTAGACAGTTTGCCTCTTTGCTTTTTATGGTCTAATTTAAATATTAAATGTCTTGGCTGTTCTGAAATTTTAGTTTGTATTGCATCATTGGTCTTGGGTTTGGTCTTTAACTTTGTTTGAGGTTACGTACTTTGCATGTGAAGCATCTAATAGGACCAAACCAAGATTGCATGTCTGAATTGCTTTCTTCTTTATAGCTGAAGTGAAATTTTGCCTTTGCAGGGTACCCTGGAGGGTAGCAAACCTCTAACGCCATTCAGATCATTTGATAATCCAAGACGGGATATTATCCGTGCACCTAATCGCAGCAAGAGTATGCTCTCCGCTTTCTTTGTCAAGCATAAGACACCTAAATTGAAGACCAGTGCTGTCTCGTAATCTACGCTAATATGAGAACAGGGGGTGCATCCATCTAACTTTCTATCTGTAAAAGAGAAGTTGTACTAAGCCACACCTGGAGAACACCTATTTTTAGGATCATTCACAAGTTTCCGACGATCATAGGCAATTTGTTTGGTTTGAGAATCAATAAAGAGCAGTGTGTATATTTGCAAGGTAAAAGAGATGTTAATATCTGTCTTCTTGTAGAACAAATTGTTGGAAAAATAATTCTCTTACTGCATTGTCCAGTATTCTTAAGCCGACTGATCAAATCCTCAATGGTTGCATAATATCCATCCCGTTTGGATAATCTCTTGTGAGGAAAATTCTGACGAGTCTTTGAAAAAAAATTCCTGAGAAAAACGTATATTGGTAGTATCTGTTACTATCTCGAAAGCTTATGTAATTATTTAAGAATATTTAAAATAGATAAGTGATGATTCATATTGTTGATCTTAATTTGTTTTGAGTACTTATTTTGTTACACTTCTACCCAATTATACATGTAATAATGTAAACGTCACCTCAAAATCACGGGTGGTTGGAAAAAGTAGAATGATTAAGTATCTGGGGTCCATCATCCAGAATAGTGGCGATATCGACGATGATGTCACACATCGTATTGGGGCAGCATGGACTAAATGGAGGCTTGGATTTGGAATATTGTGGGATAAGAAGATACCATCTAAACTCAAAGGTAAGTTTTACAGATTGGTGGTTAGATCATCTTTGCTGTATGGGGTGGAGCGTTGACCAATAAAAAATGCATATGTCCAGAAGATGCATGTTGCAGAGATGAGGATGTTGAGATGGATATGTAGTCACACCAGGAGTGACAGGTTAGGAATGAGACCATTCGGGAGAAACTAGAGGTGGCTCTGGTGGCTGATAAGATGAGGGAAGCGAGACTATGATGGTTTGGACATGTGCAAGAAGGAGTACCGATGCTCCTGTTAGGAGGTGCGAGAGGTTGGTTTTAGGAACTACACAGAGGGGTAGAGGTAGATCGAAGAAGTATTAAGGGAGGTGATTAGACATGATATGGTGGAACTTAATCTCACTGAAGACATGACCCTAGATAGGAAGAAATGAAGGTCGCATAGTAGAATAGTAGGCTAATTGATTGGTAGGGTTAGGTGGTTACCTAGTCATGGGGTTTAGTATG
>DF361202.1:27336-40448 GCA_000787875.1 Solanum virginianum | reverse complement strand
AGTAGGGTAGAGGAGTAGTAGTGTTTTATAATATGTGTTGTCATTATTTGTTGTTTATGTGTTAATTGTATCATATTTACGTATTATTATGTGCTTTGGTTATTAGTTTTTTTTTTCCCTTTCTATTACTTTATGTCATATCTAGTTTATTCTGCTTGTGGGTTTTTGAGACGAGGGTTCCAGGAAACAATCTCTCTACTTCTATGAGGTAATGGTAAGGTATGCGTATATTCTACTCTCCTCAAACCCCACTTGTGGGATTCTACTGGGTATGTTGTTGTTATTGTAGACTGTTTACATGCTAAAAACAGGCTGACGGATAAAAATGTGAAATATTTTACATATCGTGTGTATAGAATTAAATATTTTTTACACGATACCTTGAGATAGTATTGAATCGAAAACTTGTAGCAGTTGATTGACTATCTGAACTTTGACCTTATTAATGAGAGTTCAATTCTCTACATTGTACTTCTCTTGCACCCAACTTTTAAAAGAAAAAATCGAAAACTTGTATCTAAAAAATCTGATCAAAGTAACAACAAAAGATGAACTTCATAGAACATTGTGTTAAAGCCTAAAAGCATATTTAAACTATCTTTTTCTTTGCAAAATTCACACATCAGCTATCCATTATCTAAATTATCACTATTAGTTCTAAATTAAAACGCATCACAATATTAAATTGGGCAAATATTTATTCTCAATTAATAATAAAGGCGTGTAAATTAATGTAGTATTGAGATACATTTTAATGCAAGGAAGGTGATGGTTGAGATATAATATCCGGAAAAATCATTAGTAAAATAAAGTAAGGCAATTTATTTATGAAACTCACCAAAAAGAATAATAATTTAAGTGTAATTTTCGTCAATTAACTGTAAAATATTTTCTCATGGCTTCCTCCTTTTTGGCATTCACCATCACTGTACAAATCTTTTTCCAATTCGAGGCAGTACCAAGAAATTAAACTCCTAGTCCCCTTGTGAGATCTGCGTCTGATCTGTAGAATTTTATCTTGTTCATTGTTTGGAAATTGAATTTCACAGTGCTAACTTCCCCTTTCTGCTAGCTCGCTCGTATCTCACAATTCAACATTTTCTTGGATTCAATTTTGCCAAATCTAGTAACAATGTCATCAGCGTCTTTACATCAAAGACCTCTTCACAATCCACTCACAGACCCAAATCCAGTATCCCCACCATCTTCTCAAACTTCCGAAAAATCCACTTCATTTCTTCAAAGTCGCACTACCCTTTTGCTCCTTCTTTCTCTTTTGGTAATTCTCGGAGTTTTCTATCCATATGTTCAGTTTCCTGAAAATGGGTTTCTCTCCTACACCTCAAAATCCAGTCCTTTTGAATCCAAATGGCGTGACTATTCCTTGTCTGAAGCTGCAGCCTTTGTGGCCAAGAATAATACCCTTATAGTCTGTATTGTTAGTGAAGCTTACTTACCCTTCTTGAATAACTGGTTGATTAGCATTGTGAGGCAAAAACATCATGAGAAAGTGCTTGTCATTGCTGAGGATTATGCTACTTTGTTTAAGGTTAATGAAAGGTGGCCTGGTCATGCTGTGATCATTGCTCCTGTTTTGGAGTCCCAGGCTGCTCATAAGTTTGGATCTCAGGTTGGCTTTCAGAAGCTTTTTTCATTTGGATTTTATTGTGTTTAGAGAACTCCAAATTCCTAAAAATAATAGTAAAACTACTCGGCCGTATTTATAACCAAAAAGGCCTGAATAGAGCAAAACTTTTGAGGAGCAGGTAGTTGATTGATTTACATTTGGGTTTGTTGTGTTTGGAGAACCTCTAGCTTTAGCGAGCCCCTAAAAGAACAAATTGTTCACTATAATTGGAATGAAATGGGCTCAAATGAAGCAGAATATATAGAGGATGCATCTTGCAAAACTGCAACTAATTATTGAGATTGGACATTGTTGATTGATTGATTGACTTACAGCTAATTTTGTTGTATTTTCCTCTGTCTTTTCCATTGGTTTGAATAATTTTTAGTTTCTGTTTCTATTATGTTTGCCTGTGAGCAAATGTGCAAATAGATACTTGGAATTTGGGTGTAGTAGATTGTCATTTTTCTTATCATGTTTCCTTAAGCTTTTCGCAAAATAAATAATTAAATAATGTCCATCATATAGAGTTATTGGATAATGCCTTTTCCCCTTCATATTTTAATAATTTCAGTTTTGTAGGTTGAATGTGTTTGAGAGTGACGAGATCCTTGCATTATCATTTCTTCATTATTCAGCTGAGTAATGCCTTAAAATTGGAACGTTGATGATTGAAGCTTGAGAATAACAATTTTTTTTTTGATAACTGAGAAATTTGTATGTGGCCCGCCCTTTGGACTAACCACAGCGTTCTAAACTCGTTGTATAATGGGCCTGCCCCTGTACCCTTATCCTCTTAAATACCAGGCTTCATTTGCATAGTGTGGGGTTTGAAGCTGTGAGAATAACAATAATAATCATGAACATTGTGTTTCCGTTGATTCTTCACTATCAGTCTTTGATTATCCTGAGTTGCAACCATGTGCTTAGGTTTAGAGAGGAAACCTTCTTAAACAATTAAAAGAGGGAACAAGAGCTTTCTGGAATCTTGTACTTGCTTGATTAGTTATTTCGTTTCTACTGAAATAACATTGATGGTTCTATTTTTAAGGGATTCTTCAATTTTACATCCAGAAGGCCTTGGCATCTTCTACAAATTTTGGAGCTTGGCTACAATGTCATGTACAACGATGTTGATATGGTTTGGTTAGCTGATCCATTTCCATATTTGGAAGGAAAGCATGATATATACTTCATGGATGACATGGCTGCGGTGAGTGCTGAAGAGGATGCAAATGCTTTAACTTTTCCTTGTATAGTTTTGATAAGGCTAATGGTTGAGAAGCTCTTTTTTAGAAAGAATTTGTTGAGAAGCTAAATTAAGAATGTTATGGTGCATGATTGAATGTACTGGCAATTATTTTTTGATTCCTTCAATTTATATTTATTATCTTGACATTGTGGATTGGATTTTAGTGATGAAAAGTCTGCTCTCTTCCTTTCTTTTGGAACACCAGGTAAAACCTCTGAATCACTCTCATGGTTTGCCACCTCCAGGGAAGAAGGGTCGGCCTTACATCTGTAGCTGCATGATCTATGCGCGACCGACCAATGGAGCCAAACTAATTATGAAAAAGTGGATTGAGGAAATGCAGATGCAACCATGGACCAGAGCAAAGAAATCTAATGACCAGCCTGCTTTCAACTGGGCATTGAACAAAACTGTTGAACAGGTATGTTGCTTTCTTTTTATTTCATTTTCTACTTCCACGCTTCAGCACCTGCTGCAAGAAACTTCATTTGTGTTGGAATACCCTGTTGCTTTTTCACTTCATGACTTATAGACGTTGGTTCTTCCATGAGTCATTGAGTGGTTTCTGTTGGACATGTCAAAAATGTCGGGCTTATTTTAGATCCAAAATTAAGCATGATCAGAACTAAAACTAAGATAGTTTCTCAAGTACCACTGTTATTCTATGAAGGCCAATGATTTTGGAAGGTATAACCGATCTTTTATGTTTTAACCCCTCCCTTTCTTCTCTTGTCCCTTGTTTTACCTCCCATTTTCTCTTTCTAGTGTGTCTCTGTTAGGCGAATTATTATAGGCTGATTTTTATTTGATTGAGGTTGAAAAAGCAGTTTGAAAATTTGATATGAGAAAATAATCTGTTCAATGTAGTTGCGTGGATCTCGTTTTGAAGGCAAATTAATTGATTGTGGAGTTAGACAGCATTTCTGAAATAAATAAACTGCTGTTTACTTGCTGCTATTTCATAATGATTACTATTTTAATACTTCACAAAAAAAATGATTACTATTTTTATTATCTGCACCAACTTTGCTTTTCTATCTTTTTCCAGAAAGCTCACCTCTAGTATTCTTAGTGTCATAATTGTTGTGTAGGTCCAAATAGGTAGTTGGCGATTGCAAGTAACTCTCAGGAACCTTTTGAGCCTTAGTATGCTCGTGCCTATAATAGCCACAGGAGGACTTCATGTGGTGAGCGGTGAGAGTTAGCGAAGTGCCAAAGCCTTATGTGCTACTACTTAGAGCAGCTAAGTTGACTTGAAGCTATGATAGAGGATGTTTCCTCTCGCCTAGGAGCTGAGAGACCTTCGACGGCCGTAGAAGTAATTAAGGAGTGACACGTTGCTTATGGATCATCAGCATGCTGGCTAAAAAAAGTACATAAGGTTCCTATTTCCATTTATCTGTGAGCTAGTCATACCAAGACTAATGAAAGTGAAAGAAATGGACTAGCTTTGAACTTATTGTCAGACTTATGCAACTAAAATTACTGGATCAAAATGTTATCCAATTTGGGTTATTTAGAATCTGTTTGGTTAAGAGAAAGAAAAATGGTTAGTTTAATTGTGTTTTAGGCCAAACTAGGAATCATTTAGTCCTCTCTTTTTCTGTTCTGTTATTTCTGCAGGGCACCCCATTTCAGTGAAAATATAAGTTAGATTGTTCAACTCTCAGGGGAATCAAACTGGAATTAGATTGAATATAAGATAAAGTATAGTGTGATACAGTGCGTCACAAAATAGATGTACAAATAAAAGTGGTATATCTAAGACCAGATTATGAAAGTTGTCAGGCCTCTACCCTATGCAAAGTCCACATGAATTTATTTCTCCAGTTATCCGAGTCTTGGAACATAAATATGGCTAGTTGTAACCTTCAACAGACGCACTAACATTATCAGAGTCTAGTTTTCCAAAAGGGGAAAAAAAGCTAAATAAAGCAAGACAGAGTATGATAATAGCTCTTTCAGTTGTCCATTTCTTTTTCTATTTTGTAGGCACAACATATGCAACAGCACTTTCAATTTTTGTTGGGCTGTTTATCTTAGTTTTCCACACTTCTGCATCCTAGACTTGTCTCTATTATTATCTATGTTTCATTTTTCTTTTGGATGCTATTTAGTTACCTTTGATCAGGATAGGCAGTTTACTTGTACATGACGCTGTTGCAGGTTGACATGTATCTGCTTCCGCAGTCAGGATTCCCAACAGGTGGTCTATACTTTCGAAACAAGACTTGGGTGAAGGAAACCAAGGGAATGCATGTTATTATTCATAATAACTATATTGTTGGTTTTGAGAAGAAGACAAAACGTTTCCGTGATTATGGTCTCTGGTTGGTGGATGATTATAGCTCTGAATCCCCGCTTGGCAGAATAGACTAGATCAGAAGAGAGTAAAAAAGACCTAATGATATCATTTTGGCAAACTACCGGAGCAGTAATTCGAGCAGCAGCAGACCCAGTGATGTCCTTTGGAAGTTTTAGCAACTGGTGCACATGCATAACCAATATCTCAATCATTTCATTGAGTTGATATTCTGGGTTGCCAAGCAAAGCATGGCGGAATGTTCCTTCCTAAATGCATAGATTTTGTAATTCCACCTTAGATTTATTAAGAACTCTGCTATTGCTTATCTGATGTTTGCTTTGTTCTCATATAAAATGAGTCTAAATTGCTCTATTCTTCCCTCTTTTACACTCCAATATTGATTTGTATCTATTCAGTGTACAAGACACAGTAACTTTGTGAAATACTGAATGAAATGTTGTGCAATATTGCTCCAATCTGCTATCATTTCAGTGACATGTTTTCCCAAACTAGTGCATTACTGAAATTGGTTTGCAAGCCTGAACATGGATTTCTTTTTTCTTCCCTTTCTCCTCAAGCATTCATTATAATTCACAAGATTCTAAAGAATGTTATATTTAGCTCATGTATTAAGTCTTCTTTTTTAAAAGTCTGTGCTCAGTTAAACACAATCATATAAATAAAGCGGCAAGAGTAATGATTTTTCTCTTTGGCATATTAATTAATTTCATATATTTTTTTGAATCAGTTTACGAAAATATTTTGCTTTCTTTAGACATCTAATTTGTATTTGATGTCAACTGTTGCGTACTATATATTATGAACAAAAGATTGAAATTGATTCTTTAATTAAAAAATAAATAAAAAAATTAAGTGCGTCTGCCGGGAGTCGAACCCGGGTCTATTGCTTGGAAGGCAATTATCCTAACCGTTGGACTACAGACGCTCCACTTGTTAACTGGCTATCCAATAACCATTTTCCTTAAGAAAACAAATACTTCATTCAGATAACCGAGTCCTAATTAATACTCATTTTATTTAAAGGAATTTTTCCATATAATCACTCAAAAATACTTTAATTATGCTCCATATTATAATTTGGATAATTACATTTCATAACTGTAGTTATGGAAGCATTTGTATAATTTTCTTTACACACAATTTTTGTGTAGCGTTTGTATATTTCTCTTTACAGTTTGCAATGTTTTTATATTTCGTTGTACAATATGATATGTGCACACGAAATTTGTATAAATTATACAAAACTCAAATTGTAATTACGGCTAGATGTTTGTTGCGAGCATTGGCTTAAACTATAAATGTATTAGTTAGATAACTAGTATATATTTACTTATCCGCGTTAAAATTAATTGTCATCTACTAGTTGTTGTAATTCTACTAGTGCTCTTTAATTAAGTCAAATAATCTTTTGTCACAAGACTAACCAATCAATATTTTTTTAATCAATTCTACTAGAATACAGAGATTTTGTTGGAAATAATCCCCTCATCTTTATAAAATAGAGATAAAATTAAAATCTACATATATTAATTTTTTGATTTTTAGATCTTATTTTAAAAAAACACACTAAATATATTATTATTATTGTTATTGTTGTAATAAGATAATATGGCCATATCTCGCAAGATGCTGTCACTGTTGAATCAATGTCGATAATTAATTAATTAGAGATTTTCTTTCAACACTCAATTTGTACTATTACGTGTAGTGTCGGCTCACACCTCACACAACGATTGATATATAAGCTATCATATCTTATCAATCTGTATTACCAAAAAAAATAAGAACAATGTCTGAAAATTATGTAAGAACAGAAATCGGGTCAGACACGCGGATCCGGGTCACTAACGGGTCAGGATCTGAAAATAATTAATTAATTAAAATTAAAAGAATTTTGGTTCAAAAAAAGATTATCAATTAGATCAAATCGAAGTCCAAGCCGAGCGAGCGACGACGACGGCGCGAGGGGTCCTTTTCCCCTCAACCCTTTTAGCACCTAGAGTAGGTGTAATTTAATATATACACCTCTCTTTCCCTCTTTCTTTCCTATGTGGGATAAACGATTTAACCAAAACAAAAGAGACTTTTTACATTCCCTTCACTTTCCATCCCATCATTTCCCATTCACTAATATCAAAACCCAACATCATATTCCTTACTCTTCTAATATTTTATTATTTTAACTTAGATACTTGTTCTACTTAAAATTATTTACCTTTTTAAAAAAGATATTATCTTTTTTTAAGAATAACAATTTTGTATTTGGTTAATCAGTTTGAAAAAAAAAACACCTTTATCAATATTGGAGCAATGATTTATGCTAGAGTCGGATTGGCCTATTTGTACTTTTTCAAAAACCAATAAATATGTTTTTGATTTTTTAAAAATTTAATCAAATAAATACAATATTGATCATCTAAAATAATTATTTAGATAAAGTTGTATAGACGTAAAATTCCACTATTATTTAAAACAATATTCTTCTCCTTAGATTCTCAGGCAACGTACGTCAATTGTCAATTCAGGCAACGTAAGTCAATTGAACAATATTTAATTGAAATTAAAAATTATTATAATTTAAAGTTGAAAAAGTGTATTTTTGAGTTGAAATGGGGAGCCTATTTTTCCTTACAGGTCCTTTTTTATCTGGAATACAGCCAATAAGATGTTGAAATTTCAAGAGAAAAAGAAGGTAATCAAGCATGTATATATGGCTACTAGTGACCTTCAACATAATCATGACATTGGGAACACTATCAACAAATAAAATGTGAAGTTTCTTTATTTTATTATAAATAAATAAATATTTCCTCCGTTTATTTTTATTTGTCACCATTTTACTTATCGAAGTCAAATTACATAAATTTTGATCAATATTTTAAGATGTATTTTTTCATTATATTAATTGAGAAGAATTCCATCTTATAGCAATTTTCGTATAGGTTTTAACCATCTAAATTTTAGATTTTAAATATTAAATTTAACTATTTCAATTTATCTTTGAAATTTAGTCAAGTTAATCTAAAAAAGTGAAATAATAACAAATAAAAATAAACAGAAAAGTATTAAGCTTGACTTTGTGCAATTATGTAATTAGATTCTTCCTCCTTTTGATTCCCAAGCAAAGTAGTATCCACTTAGAAAGAGTCATAAACGGAACATGGTTAAAAACATAATCATACTTCAATAAAAGAAAGAAAAATATCAACCTCGCAAAAGAGAAAATAGTCAAATAAGTCTCTACTCTATAGTCGAATTTTTAATTATACATTTTATTTTTACGAGAGTCCTATCAGCCTCCTAAATTATTTTAAGATGAAATAAATTATCCTTAAGTGCTGAGTTGGCATAGAGAATGTATTTCACTCTCTTTGAGAAAGTGAATTGCCTATTTTTTTTATTTCGTTTTTTTTTTCCTTTTTCTTTCTCCTTCTTTCTTATTATATATATTTATTCAAATATATTCCTCCACCATTATCATTGTTGAAGCTTCATCAATGGAGATCTAGCCAAAAAAAATTAGTAATTAGTGTAATTTATGAATAAATAATTCTTCAATAAACATATTTAGAACACACCTAATAAATTAAATCTAATTTTTAAAAATAACATACTCATTAATCAAAACTTTACTTTAAATAATCTCTCTTCTCTTCTTATTTTTTCCTTTTTACTTCTCTTAAATTAGATCTGAATAATCCCCCCCCCCTCGTCCCCCTCAAATCCACCCCACACTTCATCTTCTTCTTCACATTCATTTACAAAATTTCTTCATCAATTTTAACTATCAAACTACTTAGTTATTACTTTTCAATTAAGATTCTAAAAGGAAAATTCATTTCCATAAGAATTTCTATTTTTCAACATCACAGCATACTCCTCTCAATTGTGAACTCCAACAAAAATGAGAGGTGATTTCATCCTTTATTAATCAAAAATTGAATATCTTTAGAAGCATAAAAAATTTTTTTTTTTTTAATTTCTCTCTCCTTATCCGTTCTTCACTTTCCAGATTTACTTCTACTTCCACTTCCACTTCCACTTAGGCCACTCATTTCCACCACTGTCACGGCGGCGAGGTTGGTACGGTCGCTACCACCGATGGCATCACATATCAACTCAGCCAATTCAAAAATTCATCCCCAAAGTCATGATAACATTAATTTTTGGGATGAGCAACGACAACAGTCGTCAATATCGCCGGTGGTAGCAGAAGGGAAAGATCTATGTTAGGTGTAGCTATAGTGAGATCTCAAGAGTTTATTTGTTGGATTTGGAGATGGAGATGCCATTAGTTATAATAGAGGTTTTGTAATTGCTACAATTAAAATTAAAAAAAAAAAAGAAGAGAAAAAAGAAGTAGTAAAAATAATTACAAATTTATTGTATTTATTAAGTGGCATTGACATGGCAATGATGTGGCACTGATATGGCGCGCGCGTGTATTACACCACAAGATACATAACTGGTTATGACATTTTAAGGTGAAGTTAATTATAATTTTAAATAGTTCAGGGGTTGATAGGACTCTCGTGAAAATAAAGTATGTAGTTGAAAATTCGACTATAGATTGGGGGCTTATTTGACTATTTTTTTTCTCACAAAATTTAAAAATATCTAGTTAAATTATTGAGAAACTAGAAGAAAAAGAATTTAACAACATCCAACTTATGACCATATATATTTTTGATTTATTACTAGGTACCTATTTTAAAGTTTGATTAATTTAAATTCACATTGAAATATATTATTTTGAGGGTAAAATAACCCTTACCAAATATTAAATACGACTTTATATCAAAGACAAAATTGATAAATAAACATTTACCGCTCTATCATAATTAAAATAATCTTTGATGGTCCACGAATAATTATATGCTTACTATTATTATGATAGCTATACAAAATAAAAATAAAAATAAAAATAAAAATAAAAGGTTGCATATTTTATTCATGTTAGTGTATTCATACCCAATTAAGACAATTTCGATTTGATTACTCCTACCAGATGTGGAAAGTGTTTTTTTTCCTGGTTAATATTTTGAAACAGAAAGTCAAACTTATAAATATGTAACATTATCTTGTCACTTCTAACACTTTTAATTAACATCTTGATTGTACTAACTAAATGTGCTATTTTAATTGTATGCAAATTAATAGTAAAATATTCCAGATTCTATTAATCATTAAAAAAAAGTATTTTAAAATTCATGGTTGAAATTCTTGCTAATATTTGGTATCAGACGTAATTTGTTTACCTTATCAAATAAAGTTCAACAAAATTTTACTCAATTCAGACAGCGCATGAAGTGGAACTACCTTCTTTTTTTTCATTATTTATTAGCGTACCAAACTTTACTTATTATTAGTAATTAGTAATGTTTGAGTGTGTCTTGTTTCGCTTAATATTCTATACTCATATTAAAGCTAAATTAATATCGATCGTACATTGCAGGATCGATATGAAAAATGGTATTTTATTCAATTTTTTTTAAATTTCTAATGCTTGAAATTAAAACCTCTTGGGACTTTAAATATTCCATCACTAGGACTGTTTGAGCAAGTTTGGAGGCCTAAAACCAAACTCTATAAAGTAATTTATTTTTTAGTTGACATATATAAATTGAATAATTATAATATACTTAGTGTAATCTTACAAACGAGCTCTAAAAATGTATAATATACATGCATAGATATATAAAATAAAGTTAGTAATAAGTGTGACTCAAAAGTTTGAAAAGTTTATATAATAATATCGAAATAGTGTTACGCTAAATTTGATAAGTTGACATAATACTATTACAATATTGTTGATTAGTTTTAGTGCTTGAAATTTAAAGACACCAAAAAATAAATTTAATTTTTTATATACGTAGAACAATAGATATTGCATAATGTAAAAACTTCATCGTTTGAAAGACTTTATAATATTCAAATGAGAAAATAAAAATAGTGAAAGATGAACAAAATAAATAAATATAAAAATAATATTATTGATTCATGATAATTGTTAAAATATAAACGACACATCAAAAAGGATGCTACAACTAATAAAATACTATTCAAAAAATTATTTTCAAATTTATCAATACATGAAATATTTTTATAAATAATATACATACATATATGTGTGTGTACTATCTTCAGAGAAAACAAAGTCCAAAAAAAAAAAAATTTGAAACCCCAGACAATTATTTTAATGATCTTATAGTTGAGATGTACCTTTCCATCACAATGAACTCATATTGATTGCTTGAGTTTAAACATTATTAATATTCAAGAAGGACCTAACTCAAACTTCACGTGTTATAGTAAACTTAAGGTAATTTTAAATGAGTGAATGCAATTTATTTTGTTTCATGCCACAACTTCATTCAATTTATAATAAATTTTTTTAATCATTTTACCGTAGTATATAGTAGACTAATTGGTTGGTAGGATTAGGTGGTTACCTAGTCAGAGGGTCTAGTAGGGTTGAGTAGTAGGGTTTTTTTTCTAGCATGCGTTGTCATTATTTGTTGTTTATGTGTTAATTGCATCATATTTTCGTATTGTCATGTGTTTTTTGTTATTTTTTGTCATATTTAGTCTTTTCTGCTTATGGATTTTGAGACGAGGGTTCCCAGAAAACAGCCTCTCTGCTTCTATGAGGTAGTGATAAAATCTGCGTACATTCTACCCTCCCCGACCCCACTTATGAGATTTCACTGGATATGTTATTGTTGTCGTTGTTTGTAAATAATTTTAATTGGGTTTTTATTATCCATAATAATGTAATGTGCATTTTTTTAAATGCATCAGCAGCATTTAATGGGGGTCAACTTTTCACATTTCCTTACCAAAAAAAAAACTTTTCGCATTCTAAGAATCTAATTTCACCCATCATTCAATATTTATCCAAAAATAATTTAGCAAATATTTTTTTAAAAATTATTAAGGCACGCAGAATTAATATTTTCTTCACTTTCATCCCTCTTCGCTTTATTATAAAGACTTTGCAAAAAAATAAAATAAAATGTAAAATGACATTTTCCTTTAATAGAATCACTTATAATTATCTTCAAGAATTTCCATCATAATTATTTTTCTTTAAAAGTAGTCAGAAGAAGTGTATTTTAGTCTATTTCCTAAAATATATAGATGTAGCAAGAAAATAGGTCATTTTGCCTATGCTTCAATTTCACTTTAAGGATAAACAAACCCTTATCCATAGGCAGCGTATCTCATATCGTGTCGAGAAATTCAAAATACCGTATTTTTTTTCAAGTTATCGCCTATTATTACAAGTCCTTTTTTCCTAAAGTTTTACTCATTTTTCCACTTTTGGTAAAATAAATTTCCTCTAATTTTAATTTGATTTAATAAAAGCCAATACATAGTGTCATTTGAAGCTTCAAATTTTCTAATTTATATAAATATATTCACACTCACCTTTGATTTCTAGTAATTTGTTGCATGGATTATGTCTATTGAATAAATCCGTTCATATATAATACTTATTAGTAACGAAGTCACATATTATTTAAGGGTCATTCAAACTCATTTCGCTGAAAAATTATATAACTTTTATATATAATAAATATTAAATTTCTTTTAATTAGTTCGTATATCTAATTTTTAAAATTTTAAACCATTGTAAGGACAATGCCACGGTAGCAGAACTGACGCATGGGTCTATCTTGTTAGTCTATTACTTATTGTGCTCTGTTCCTCTTCTTTCTTGCATAAACATAAATACTAGCTGTATTCTCTTTCTTTCCTTATTCATTTTTTAATTTATAGTAATTTAATTAATATATGCAGATCTTTTTTTTATATTGAATGAATGTGAAGCTGCTTTTTTTTGAAAAGAAGAAAAATAAGAAGATAAAACTCACAAGCATCTTCTTGATTTCTTTAATGGTAGT
>DF361202.1:12674-27283 GCA_000787875.1 Solanum virginianum | reverse complement strand
ATCAGAACTTGCTTCATTCTTCTTCAGCAACCGGGAGAAATTCATTTAGTCAAAGACAAGTCAGATCGAGATTTACAAGATTCTTATTTGTTAAGAAGATCAATTATCTACAACGGATTTGTACTGTGGCTGTTTTTTTTCCTACTTTGTTGTTCTCTTCCAGATGCTCTTGCCTGGCTCTGTAATGGAAAAAGTTTGGCAATTTATCTCTACACAATGAAGTGAGGTCTGGGGATTTAGCTTTATTGGAAGAGTTGGGGGCTTTGGATTTTGGGGAAGATATAAAGTTTGAACCTTTAAAGCTTCTAGCTAAATTTCATGATGAGGCTGTGGAGGACAATGGAACTGTTGCTTCAAGGACTGTTGTCAGATTTGGTTATAGAAAACCTAAGCTGGCTTTGGTAAGCGTCAGTGTTCCAGTTCAATTCTTACTTCTGTAAAGTAAATCTTGATTATGCTTGTGTGCTTGGTTAAGTATGTTTTTGTTCCTTTTAAGTAGTTTCTGATTTATTCTGTTTGCTGCATATAGGTATTTGCAAATTTGTTGGTCGATCCATATCAAATTATGATGGCAAATGTTGCAGCTGCATTACGGGAGATCGGCTATGAAATTGAGGTAACTTTGTGTTTTTTTACTTAGTGCAGAAGGCTCATAGAAATAGAGGCAACTCCAGCTGCTATGAACTTAAACAAGGTTGTGGATGTTTTGCTCGAGATTAGTGGTAGTGATAATACAATTAGGGATGTCAAGATTCTTTGTTCCTCTAGCTTTAGACGTCTAAGTAAAGATATAATATTCTTCATGTACAACTGGCAATTGATGCGAGTACTATTGACTACTGAAATCAACGACAAACGTTGACTTGTTTACTGGTTTCATCTTCTGCGGAAGTTGAAGTGTAGTATTTGTTTGGGGAATCTTATTAGCTCAATTGGTTGGCTACCTGAACTTCTACCTTATTGGTGAGGGTTCGATTCCCCACATTGTAATCCCCTCCCCGTTTCCCCTTCCTCTACCCCTGATTTTTTTTAAAAAAGCTGTAGTGTTTGTTGAATCGCATGAAGAGTACTGCCAGGATTTTCTTGAAATCTTTGGGCCTGGTTTGGGACATTGTTATGCAATCTTACGGAAATAGGTTAAATCTTGTAATCTAAGGGAATCGGAAATGTGATACAATAAGTATCAAAGAAGAAGTGATAAGATTTGTTGTATATATACTTTAAGAGATGATCAAGTATCTGGAGTTGGTAAAAAGGGATTGAAGAAGACTTTGCTAGAACACTAGAGAAATAAAAGACTGGCAGAATTCACTAACATCAACTTAGTTTATTCTGTGAAGATGCCTGATAATTGAATTCCAGCATTTGACGCTTAGTGGTTTAAGAATGGGCAACCCGAAAATGTTCAACTTATGTTATACACTGTAAAAGATGCTTCGTGCAATACAATGGGACCTATAAATGAGTTCATGTCAATAATGTATGTTCTAAAAGTTACTGTTTAGTTTCCTTTAAAACAAAATCCAGCTTAAACAAGTAATGAATGTTGCTTGGTTTCTACATCTGCCATGCCCTGCTAGACTATAAGTATCAGTAGCTACGAAAAAAGAATCAAAGTTTTCCCTTCTTACAAGAAATGGTCATTTCTTTTGGCACTCATGACCTTCCAAACATCTGCAGGTGCTCTCACTTGAAGATGGCCCGGTGAGGTCCATTTGGAAAGATGTAGGAGTTCCAGTCATCATCATGAACACCAATGAGCATACAAAGATTTCCTTAGATTGGCTAAAGTATGTATATGTTTATTATTTTCTAATAATTGAATAACTTTTGATTAATGTTGGTGATTACTGATGGAAGAAAAATTTTTGTCTGTAGCTCAAGAATCATTTTTCTATTTCTTATATAACTTTACGAGGCTTCGTGATATTCTCAGACGTATTTTTTTCTACTTTTTCTTAGGTATCTATTTAGAGTACTTGGCATGCTGATTAGTAGTTCCCTGTGCCTTAGATATTTAAAATGTCTCACCTCTGAGAATCCATCTATTACCAAAAATATTGGAGTGAACAGTTTCTGATTATTTTACATGCTCTTTGTAGCTACGATGGCCTACTTGTGAACTCTCTTGAAGCTGTCAATGTCTTGTCTTGGTAAGCACTTCTTTTCTCTTTAGTATCAGATATCTTTCTTAAATGACCTGTTGGTTAGATACTTTTGTGATTTTCCTTCTTTCATTCTTTGCGGAGTATGCAAATTGCTGTTTTACCTGATAGTATCTATGTAACTAATCTGACTCATGATTGTTTGAGATTACCAAAGATATACACAAGAGTGTAAAACTATGAATTCAGACAATAACAATCTGGATTTCTACGCACCTAAGGGTGTGCCTAGTGGTCAAGGAACTGGTTGAGAGAGGTGGCAGGTATCCCATGGAATTAGTCGAGGTGTGCAAACGTTGATCTGGACACCACGGTCATCAAATAAAAGATCTGGATTTTTACTTACTAGGAGTGGATTTTCTCAAGCTTTAGGCTAGATCCTATTAATATATGGTGATCCTAGACTGTAGAACCATGCATTTTAGAAATGGTGTGGGTGTTTATTGGTATATAATTATATACTAGTATATCTTCCTTGCTTTGATTTTTAAAAAGAACTATTGTGTCTTGTTCATGAAAAATTGGTAATTTTTTGAGTTCCAGAAAAAAAGGTCACTTAATATGATCATGTTCTTATAAGTATTGTCAATTTTTTGCTCATCTCTTTTTCAAAGCATTTGTATTTATGTTGCACTTTCTGAACAATGATGATAAGTATGATGTGTCTCATTTTCTTTTCGCTTTGCTCTCTTTTATGGTGCCTCTTTCTATGATATTTGTGACAGTGTAATGCAGGAGCCTTTCAAGAATGTACCTCTGGTATGGACTATTAATGAACTTACACTTGCTTCTCGTTTGAAGCACTATATTTCAAGTGGGCAGAATGATTTTGTGGACAACTGGAGAAAAGTCTTTACTCGTGCCAATGTTGTGGTCTTCCCAAACTACATCCTGCCGGTACTGTTCTTTAACAAAAGATAGATCTCTCCTTTGTCTTGATATGAGTCTAGTTTCCATGCTTGTCAAAATACTGAAAAATCTGGGTGAGACGATTTGCACCCATTTTCTGTGTTGCTATTCTGTCATTCACATAGAGTTGTCTTGGTAGAGGTTGTCTCACAGACTCAACACATTATATTGCCTCCCAAGAGTAGCGTAACATGCATCTAAGAGTATGGTCTAGTGGTCAATAAAGTGGGAGGCGAACCATGAAATATCAGATTCGAGTTCAATGAGCAAAAGACACTAGGTGATTTTTTCCTTCTGCCTAAGACTTGGTGGGTAGAGTTGTTCGGTTCTCGGGTTGGTGGATGGTAGCAGGAGCACGTTGAAATAGCCAAGATCTGGGCAAGCTGGCCCAGACAATATTGTCATCAAAAAAAGGAAAATGATGGTCCTTCCCGCCCAATTTATGTGAAGATATTTGACTGGGCATGGTGTTTAAGAATGAATAGATACTTACCTGGCTATAAATCATCTTATTAAGGATAAAACAGATAGTTTTAAGTCAAATTCTTACTCAGTATAGAAGGGTGTCATACTTTTTGTTACTAACTAAAAAAGAAAGAGAGTCACAAAATTGTGATGGAAGTAGTAATCAGTTATTAGATATCCTTAATTTCTGCCTAGCTGAATCATCTTTTCTAAGCAAATACAATTTGTATGTTCTTGTCATCAACGATTAAAATTATTCTCCTGATGATATGGGTGAGTTATTCATACACCCGTTTGCATTCTCATACTTAGTTCTTGTTATTGAGGAATCAGTATTATCTGTATGCTGATTACGAGTTGTACACTATTTAGATAGGTTATTCAGTGTGCGATGCTGGAAACTACTTTGTCATTCCGGGTTCTCCTAAAGAAGCGTGGGAAGTTGATACCTTCATGGCTGCATCCAGTGATAATTCACAAGCTAAGATGGGCTATGCACCTGAAGACTTTGTTATTGTGGTTGTGGGGAGTCAGCTTTTATATAAAGGCCTCTGGCTAGAACAAGCCCTTGTTTTACAAGCTTTATTACCTGTTTTTCCTGAATTAACAAATGATGGCAATTCAAATTCCCGTTTCAAGATTGTTGTACTGACAGAAAGTGCAAATACCAACTACAGTGTGGCTGTGGAGGTAAAGGAATTTTTTTCTTTTTTCTTGAGTAATTTGTGTCCTTTTCTTGGTCTGTACAGTAGCAATTTGAATGTCTTTACAGTGTTTTTTGTTCTTCTCATATGTACTTTAGTAACTTGGCAGTGTGATTTCCATAGGCTATTGCGCGGAACTTAGGATATCCCGAGGGAATGGTAAAGCACATTGCTCCTGCTGAAGATACAGAGAGAACGTTGAGTGTGGCTGACCTTGTTATATTTGCATCTTTCCGTGAGGAGCAATCTTTTCCAAGCACTTTGCTAAAGGCAATGTGCTTTGGGAAACCTATAATAGCTCCAGATCTACCAATGATAAAGAAATATGTAGGTATCTTAACTCATTAAATGTTCTGTGGATATCAAATTTTTGCGTAGGTTGACATGTACATCTTATTCGATGTGGTTGAGAACATGTATTACTACTAGCAAGTTATTTTTTAGTCTTCTTTGGATCTATTTTTGATTTCATCCATCATCATGACACACTTAGCTCAACTACAAGAACTCATCCCGTGCATGGAGAAGTGTTTGAAGATGATCACCTAAAGAAATCTTTCCATTCTGATAACTTTGTTTTTATAAAGATAGAACAAATGATTTACCTATATAAATGCTTACACTTATTCTTTTGGCAGACTGGAAATGGTTAGTATTTGATATTCTTTAACAAACTCATGGCTTTTCCTTGGCCTAATTCTGACTTTAGTTTCTCTTGTATCATACACAGGACTTTCATGTTTAATTTGTCTTTATCAGACCCAATTCCCAAAGCATTTGATTGAACATATCTCATGCACTGAACACTAAGATTGTAATCCTTATCCTTTGTAATTTATCTCACCCTGTGCTTGCCAGGCAACAATTGACAATCACTACGTCCTCACTGACTTAAAAGCATAATGATTTGTTTTCCACTTTTAAAGCAAGGGACTACATATTTTACTCTATTATCAGGTTGATAATAGGATGGTTTTTGACTTTTAAAGCAAGACTGATTGTTTTCACACTATTATTAGATCGATGACAGGGTGAACGGCTATCTTTTTCCCAAAGAAAATGTCAACGTTTTAGCACAGATCATGTTGCAAGTAGTATCAAATGGTGAACTATCACTTCCAGGCCGCATGGCTGCTTCAGTTGGACAACATACTGCAAGGAACCTTATGGTTTCAGAAAGTGTGGAAGGGTATGCTCTGTTATTGGAGAACATTCTCCGGTTTCCATCTGAAGTTGCATATCCCAAAGCTGTCACTGAAATTCCTGGAAAAACAAAAGCAGAATGGCAATGGCAACTTTTTGAAGCAATTGAGACAAAATATTCTCAGAACAACAGTTTGAAGACCTCAAGATATTTGGATGAGCTTGAAAGGCAATGGGATCCGACCCAAAGAGAGGATTCTGCAACTGTGGTGGAAAAGAATGAGGACTTTTTGTACAGCATTTGGGAGGATCACAGAAACAGTGAGATAGCTAATAAGAGAAAGCGAAGAGAAGATGAGGAGGTAATTGATTCTAGACATGCTGTTGTGTCCTTTACTTCTGTTTGATCTCCCTTAAATACTTGGCTTTGTGACTGGTTATTATTTCTACCAACAAAGCAAAAGGGTTTGTTTTGTAACTGAAAGTTCTGGAGATTAATGTTACTTTTATCTTTTTGCATCTAAATCGATACAGTTGAAGGGAAGAACTGATCAATCTCGGGGAACATGGGAGGAAGTATACAGAAGTGCCAAAAGGGCTGATCGGTCTAGGAACGATTTGCGTGAAAGGGATGAAGGGGAGCTTGAAAGAACTGGTCAGCCATTGTGCATTTATGAGCCATATTTTGGAGAAGGGACTTGGCCCTTCTTGCATAGTACATCACTTTATCGTGGCCTTGGACTTGTGAGTTATCTTGCTTTCAAATTGCTTCACATTTCTCTATATCTTGCTTGACAGGATATGTACGAAAGCAAAAAGTTTTGGTTCTCTCCTCTGTTTTTATTTATTAATGGACCATATGCAAAGGACCTGAAATTTTGTGCTACTGAAAGAATGCTGAATTGAAGATTAGCAATAGTTTCTATATGCTTCTTAAAATATGACATTTTTGTAAAGCGTGTCACCAGATTACTTTATATATCTGGTGGTTTTCTTTTTCCTTCCCTTCTATTAATGCCTCAGTTGTAAATCTTTTCAAAAATTGAATTGATAATTTTTTATGTGAGGGTTGTTTCTTTGGCTTATCAGTTCATAACTTTATCTTCTTTGAAATTGGATACCAACCTGAGTAAGAGAGAAAATATCATTTGATTTGTAAAATGATATGGTATACTACTATCCCTGATTGGTGGAAGTTGGATATTTTTTTCATCTAGATGTATTCAATTATGATCTTTCGATGTGAATTTAAAAACTTTTGATAGTCCGATTCGTTATCTCTTTGAAGTTGGTAAATTTTAAAAAAGTAAATTCATCAGTCTTATGTGTGTCTCAATTGGCTCATTTGCAGTCAAGCAAAGGGCGACGGCTCGGTCATGATGATATAGATGCTCCTTCTCGGCTTTCACTTCTAAATAACCCTTACTATAGAGATGTTCTTGGTGAATATGGAGCTTTTTTTGCTGTTGCTAACAGGATTGATAGGATACACAAAAATACCTGGATAGGCTTTCAGTCTTGGAGAGCAACAGCAAGACAGGTACATATTATTCATTGATATTTCTGCTTTCATTTTTTGTCAGGCAACTTGTTCTTTTGTTAGCGTGGTAAAAGATGATAGCATATCCACAGAACTCAGAAGAGAGTAGTATACGGGCTCTTGGCCCTTTAGTTTACACGTGGCTCAAATGCCTTGATGCAATAGGTTGTGTTAAGTATGATTTCACTGTATACTGTCTAGATTTCTCTCACTTTGTCAGCACTAATGAATTGCCTTTTCTACGGACAAGTTTTGGCGGCCATCATCTTCATTTACCTTCTTGATGCCAAGTAGCTATGGGAATGTTGGTTCACCTGTCATGACCCATTCCTTGCAGTCTTTATCAAGAATAACTCTTATAAATTTTATTTCTGAGACTTCAACCTCTGCGCTCAATAGATTCATTAAATAAGCTGTCCAAAGTCCAAACATCCTGAAAACAACTTCAAACCTTTTGAAACAGTAGTATATACCTAGAGTAAAGAGGCACAATCAACATATCACTGTTCAAATGTGGATTCATTCAATCATGTCTTTGAAAAATAAAGGTCCAGATCATCATTAACGGATGCATCTAAGTCATATTTGTTAAAGATTGTACAACATTGATCGAGGGCATGAGCTGTTTTCTCCTTATATTATCTTGGTCCTCTTGGACAATCCTCACCTTCATTAGCTAGTTTTTAGGGCTGAGGTAAGCGATGGCCCATTTTCTTAATAATAGATACAATGCATCTTATATCATCACCTATGCCTCATCTATGTTGCTCAGACTCTTCAAAAGTGTTGGCGGATGCATGTCGGATTCGTCAAAAATAGAGTATTTTTGGAGAATCTGACACGGATGCGGCATTGAAAGTGAAGAGTACGCATAACTTAGTGCCTCATGGGTCTAAGAGAATAGGATTTGTTCAAGTTAGACTGTGCATATAAACCTAAATATGCCTATCAAAAAGTATTAGTTCAATCAGAGGTTTGGTCTAATGAGTGTGACTTGTCAGCTGTCAAGTAAATGAATGCTAATTGATACTCAAATTTACTGCTCCAGCTGAAGCTTGTCAAGATTTTAATGGCCAGAGGTTCTTCAGTTCTGCCTTGAACAAAACTAGGAGTAACTTGCCGGCCCATTTTTGAATACCGTTTTAGTTGTATGGTCTTGCTTGACAATTGAATTAAGTTATTTGATGTATTAAGTGCAAATCACATTACTGTGTCCATCGGGTTTTATTTTGATTTACAATTTATACTAACATTGTTGCTTAAACAGCACTCATTGTCCAAGACTGCTGAAAAGTCGCTACTTGACGCTATTGAAGCACGAAGGCATGGTGACACACTCTACTTTTGGGCTCGTGTGGATGTGGATCCAAGGAACCCACTCAAACAAGATTTCTGGTCATTTTGTGATGCTCTTAATGCTGGAAATTGCCAGTAAGACTGCCTACATTATTTAATTTATTTTCCCATATTGCAAACCCCCCTGCTTCAAAAAAAAAAAAAAGCACTTTAATTCGAAACTGTTGGGAATGTATGGCCTAATATCTTTCATGTCATTTAATTGAAGGTTTGCTTTCTCTGAGGCACTCAAAAAGATGTATGGCTTAAAGCAGAATTTGAGCTCTCTTCCTCCCATGCCTGTGGATGGAGGCACATGGTCTGTCATGCACAGTTGGGTTTTGCCTACCAAGTCGTTTGTAGAATTCGTGATGTTTTCAAGGTTTGAACACTTTATGTCTCTGCAAAGCATAGTTGAATCCTGATATTGGGCCCCTGAATGGCTTTTGTCACTGAACAATTCTTAAAATGACATCTTCTTTTGCAGGATGTTTGTCGATGCACTCGATTCTCAATTTTACGAAGATCACCATCGAAGTGGCCATTGTTATCTTAGTTTGACCAAGGTACTGATGCTAATTTGGGAGGCACACAACATTAAAATGTGAAAAAATGCGCTTTTTGATGTTTAATTCATGCATCCACGCATGATAAAGAAATTTACTTACTAAGCTCATGGTTCTGAGACCTGATTGTTAAATTACTAGCAGAATGATCGAGCTAAAAGAGTGATATGTCTAATAACTAAAGAAGTATCAAAATAGAACTAACATTAATAGAAATATCATCTTTGACATTGTTAAGGACTTAGCTTGTAACCCCATCAAATTTTTCTGACATGTTCTCAGGACAAACATTGTTATTCAAGAGTCCTTGAGATGCTTGTAAATGTTTGGGCTTACCATAGTGCAAGAAGAATGATGTATGTGGACCCACAGACAGGCTTGATGGAAGAACAACATAGATTGAAAAGCCGTAGAGGCAAAATGTGGGTGAAATGGTTCCAATTTAACACACTGAAGAGCATGGATGAGGAACTGGCTGAGGAGGCAGATGCTGACCGGCAAAAAAAGAGGTGGTTGTGGCCGTCAACTGGTGAAGTTTTCTGGCAAGGTATCTATGAAAAAGAAAGAAATTTGAAAAACAAAGAGAAAGAGAAAAGGCGGCAACAGAGTAAGGATAAAATTAAAAGGATTAAGAATCGAACTCATCAAAAAGCATTAGGAAAATATGTCAAGCCTCCTCCTGAAGATTTGGAAATATCAAACACAACGACAACGACAACAGCAACAGCAACAGCAACAACAAGGCTTATGAGGTAGCATTAGTCTACAGGTAGTCTGTCCAGAAGTCAAATAGTCTAATTTGGTTAATATATATTCTTTTCAAAATCCCTACCATTTTTTCATTTTTGTTCAGAGGGATGCTATAGGTTTTTATGATGTGTATTAGAGGGTATTGATCATAGATGCATCCTTCTGATATTGTCGCCAAGCATGTATCTTGTTAGAGTTTTTTTGTCCATTTTTTTCTTTCTCCTTTTGAAAATTCTCTTATTAGAGAGGAAGCATTTGTAAGCTAACAGTTACATGCTGTACTTCAGCAATTGTACGTGTTGTAACTTAAGAAAACTTTATACCTTTCTGCTAAGTGAAATTACATTGGTTACTCTAGATGCAGCTTAAATCTACAGTAATTGCTGTAAAATTAGTCTTGATTGCTATATTGTAAGTATCTGAGGAGTTAGTATTTCGGCAGCTTGTCGTTATTTGCTTTCAAGTTTTCTGTTGTTTTAGCAGTCAATATTGAACTTTATTAACGACTGCTACGCCACGCAGAAGCTCAAACTAACATTAACAGGGCTTCTGTTTTGTCTACAAGTGGTACAATGTATCACTTTTCATAACCATTCAGGTTCAATTTTCCCTATAAAAAGCATGTACCTTTGCTGCATTATTTCAGCAAAGTCCAATTAGAAAATGGCAACCAAGACTTCAGTTTTTCTACATTATGTTTCTGTACTGTTGATTTTAGTGCTAGTGGTGAGGTCTGAAGCAGGAGGAATTGCTATATACTGGGGACAGAACGGCAATGAAGGGACACTAGCCGAGACTTGTGCTACAGGGAACTATGACTTTGTGAACATAGCATTTCTCTCAACATTTGGAGATGGTAGAAATGCGATGATCAATCTAGCAGGCCATTGTGATCCATACACTCCAAATGGATGTGTTAACGTGAGCTCTGATATAAAATCTTGTCAATCTAAAGGAATCAAAGTTATGCTATCGATCGGGGGAGGAGCAGGAGCATACTCAATTGCCTCCCCTGAAGATGCTTATCAAGTTGCTTCATATCTCTGGAACAACTTTTTAGGTGGAAAATCGACCTTTCGTCCTCTAGGAGACGCAATTTTGGATGGAATTGACTTTGATTTAGAGAGTGGTGAAGGACCATATTGGGGTGATCTTGCTAAGAATCTTGCAAGATATAATAACAGAGGAAACAAGAAAGTGTACTTAACTGCAGCCCCACAGTGTCCATTTCCTGATGCTTGTGTTGGAGGGGCTTTACAAACAGGGGTTTTTGACTATGTTTGGGTACAATTTTATAACAATCCTCCATGTCAATACAATCAAGAAAATGTGACTAGTTTTCAAGATTCATGGAAACAGTGGATTTCATCAATTCCGGCAAAGAAAATATTTCTTGGATTGCCTGCTGCTCCTGATGCAGCTGGAAGTGGATTTATTCCAGTTAGTGATTTGATTTCTCAAGTGCTACCAACTATAAAGGGTTCTGCCAAGTATGGAGGGGTTATGTTGTGGTCCAAGTATTATGATGATCAAACTGCTTATAGTTCCTCCATTAAAAGCCATGTCTAAATATTTTACTGTTCTCTTTAAAGTAGTACTAATATTTTCTTTCAACTTATGTGATGCACTTTGATTAAACATTATATTTAAGGGTGTGTTAAGTAGGATATTTTCTCATTTTCTTATATTTTGTTGGTTAAAATTTTTAAAAACGACTTCCCTGGCGCAATCAGGAAAAATAAATTTAATAAGTGGTATTCATATTGGCTGTGTTCTTCACTCTCCAACACACCTCATATTCATCCAAATCCCATAAGCTTCATCATCTCCCTCCCCCCCCCACCGCCCGCCTCTATAGTATTTTTAGATTATATATAAATATTTTAAAATAATATTTTTAACTTACGTATCTAACACAAGAAAATATATAATAAATTTACTTATGTTTTCTGAAGAAAATATCTACTGTGGAAAACATTTTCCTTAATACCAAACACTTTAAAAAGAACACCAATATAAATTTATTATCTAAAATAAATCACATATATTTATGTTATGTGGCTAAAGTAACTCATTAATGATAAAATCAAAGTTTAAAGAAAAATTACTTTGAATAACTAATTAACTATTGTTTATGTATATAGAGACTAAAAGAAGTGCCCTAATTAAAGATCATACCACAAAAAATTAATATGAAAAAAATTAAAAGACAGCTGAGGATGGAAATATCTAGAGGTAACAGGAAACTCTCGATAATTCTAACTAAACCTTATAAACCGGTGGTTGCCGTATAACTCAAAACTAACAACCAATTAAATACTGCCAACTCATCTAACAGCCACGCGGCAGCGGAACATGGGGATAATCTGTTTCCCACCGTATAAGATTTTCTCTCAACTAAAAAATTAGTATTACGTGGCAAGAATGGATGAAAAAAATTACCAACGTTGGCGCGCGAAACATCTCGAAAGATGTAGAACTTTGTAACACAACCTCATTTCACCATATAAAAACGAAAATAACTCGGCAAATTTATCAGATTCAAAGAAAGATTAGATTTTCAAAGCCGTTATATAAAGAGAGAAGCAAAGTCCGAGTTCTAAAGTTGGGTTGGTGGATCGATTTGTGCTGGAAATTGAATCATTTGGATTTGTGGAACCGACTGGACGGAGCTTTCATTCCTCCTTAACCGTAAGTTTACCTTAAATATTTTTTAGAATTGGTTCCTTTTCGACTGTTCTGTGTATTAAAATTATTGTTATGGTGGACTCTTTGGATTTGATTTTTGGAGTTCATTTAACTGTTTTGAGTTCATTAGAGGATAAAAACAGTAGTTTTTCAATCAAAGGAGAAAAAGTTGTTGGATTTTGCTTAAAGGGTGTTTGCTATTATGCCTAAATAGAATTAGACTATTTAACTTTTGGAGAATTGTCAATCTTAACAATTGTTCTGTAATAATTGCATTGAGAGTTATCTCAGATTGTCTAGAGTGTTGGAGATGATTTGAGAACTCTTTTAGATCTTCCCACAACTGCTAATTTTATGCAGAGCTGCTGCTATTTTAATTTTTTTTAAATGTAGTTTAATTGCCTATATTCCCTGTAACACTTTCCTGTCTTATTTTGAGGATCTGCTTAAGTTTGTGTTCTTTTTCTCTATAGGTAATATCCTTATATAGTTGTAAGAGAAGCGTAATTTGGACCTGCATTTGAACAAAGCTATACAGATGTATCCGATGAATAGGTTCATGGACTCACATCCTTGTCAAAGGAACCAAGTACCTTACAATCCTCATTATTATACCCACTTCGAGTCGAATCCTCATCATCATATGAGCATTGATCCGACTATGTCTCCTTTACCTTATGAATCTTGTCCTTGTGGTGGCAGCTATGGGCATCCTTATCCACCCCAGTGTCACAGTTGCTATATCCATAACAATTCCCTGAGCCAATGTACCTTCAGACCTCCATATGCGTACCCTCCACCACCTATCTACAGCAACTGTAGTTATCCTACATATCCCATGATGTATCCTACTCAATATGTTCCTCCTCCACATTTTAATATGGAGCAGCTACGATATGAATATGAAAAGAATATGGATAGAGATCATCACTGCTGTGGTTGTCCAAATAATCAATGTAGCAGTAAGAAAGGAGGGAGCAATGTCAAAATAGAAGAACATGACCAGGATAAAAAAAACGAAACTAATGAGTCATTGGTTCCTTTTGGGTTCAAGAATTGTCCTTATCCAGTTGTGTGCTTACCACCTGATGACATGAAGAATAGGGAGCGCATGAAGCCTAATGGATCCAATTGTAAGGAGCAGGAAGAGAATCCGCAAGTTGTGAAGCCGTTTGGCGATTTCAGGCCCTTACAGCAACCAAATGTCTGGAATGTATGTTGCCAAAAGATACTCCAGTGTCGGAAGAATTACCAGCGAATTTTGGTTCAGAGGTCAGAGGTTGTGACTTTAAGGAGAAGGGCGGGGGTAGCCTTCTCATCATGGGAACAACTCGGAATCACCAAAGCAGAGGGTTGATTTTTCCGGAAAGCAGCAGCACGATGATGCGTTCAGGAAGCAGTTTCCATTTCCAATAATCTGGATGCCTTACAAACCTGAGGAAGATAAAGAGGAGGTTAGTAAGGAGAGCAAGTCTGGCGTCATTGCTGAGAAGGAGCCAATCTCCCCTCCAAAGTTAACAAAACCAATGTTACATGATTCTGGAGACAAGAAAAGCACTTCTAAAGAAAATGAAGTGAATGGCGGAAGTGAAATCCGTGGAAAGGGGCTGAATAAAGAGTCTGTTGTGAAAACCATTCCTGTAAAACAAGTGGAGCAGAGTGAGGTTTTGGATGGGAAAAAAGAAGAAGCTGCCCAGAGGCATGATAGTGATGCTAAACAGAAGAAAATCACTCAAGAAGGTGGTAAAAGCCAATCCTCTTCTCCTACAAAGTCGTCCAAGTTGCCTCCTGTTTGTCTGAGGGTTGATCCCCTGCCTAGTAAGAAAAGCAGTAATGGCAATTCTAGATCTCCTAGTCCTCCTGATGGGAAAGGGAAATTGGTAGAATCTCGCAGTGACAGCTCCAGACCTCCCATCTTATCAAAGGAGAAGGAGCATGTTCAACTAGACAAATCTTCAACGACAAGCACGCCAGAAAAAAACATAGAAGTGGAGCCAAGAAAAAGCAAAACAAAAGTTGTTGAGGTTGCCCAAGGGAAAACTGTAGAAGATAAACTTCAGGATCAAACTACTGTTTTCCCTGACCTGAAACACCAGGCAAGGAGCCAAACTGGTCAGGGTGATACTAGTAAAGCTGCCAATGAGCCTAAAGATCAACCTAATAGAGTAGCTTCAAAAGCTAAGTCCAGCAATGAAGGACATCAGAGAGGTCAGGCCAGAGAATCAGCAAATGGAGATGTGGACGGAGGCAATGAGATGAAACAAGGAACGAGGAGTCAACTGTCCGATGATAAGGCAGCTACCATGATTCAGTCAACATTCCGAGGTTTCAACGTGCGGAGATG
>DF361202.1:2507-12613 GCA_000787875.1 Solanum virginianum | reverse complement strand
AGGTTTCAACGTGCGGAGATGGGAGCCTCTGAAGAAATTAAAGCAGATAGCCAAAATAGAGGAGCAGTTGAATGAGATAAAAAAACGTATTCAAGAGTTGGAGAGCTCAGCTGACGATGGAGTCAACAACAAACAGAGAACTATTATCACAGAAGTCATAATGGGTCTTCTGCTGAAGCTCGACACTATTCAGGTACGTGGATGACTTTAATTACAGAAACCATCACTAGAAATGTGATCCGTGCATAGCATGAGTAGTTAAAGTGAGTAAATGATTGGAAATTTGAGTTACTTCACATAATAGCATTGTGTATATATATCTCAGGATGGTACAATTCAAAATATATCCATTTCCGTGGGAGTCTTTTGTTTTATTGTTCTTATTTCCCAACTCAGCTAAGATGAAAGCGGTTGTTGGTAATGTAAAAATCAACTTGATTATAGTGCTTCTTTACTCCATGATTCATTTTGAGTCATGGTGTTTGTTTAAGGGTGACCTACTTCCTAAATCAGTTGAGGTTTGAGGATTTCGATGTACATGTCACCTAAGTTTTTTGTTGGCGATTTAATGTCTGATTTGATTGAGTTTTTGGTTATAATGTCTCTTTTCTGTTGAAGTAATTAAAATCTATTTTCTATTTTTTTACCAGGGGTTGCTTCCAACTGTTCGGGAGTACAGGAAATCTGTAGCAAAGGAGCTTGTTAGCCTGCAGGAGAAGCTGGATCTTCTAAATTGTAAGAAGCAATCGGCAGAAAGTGAACAAACTTTAACTGCTAAATCTAGTGAGGATACATGCACGACGGTGGAAGACAACGTTTCCTTGCAGGATGGGCTGGAGGTGAAAAAGTTGGAACAGGATGCTGATTTAGCTAAGGGGGATGAAGGAATAAAGTTTGATGCCAAAGGACCCTCAGGAGAGCAGCCTCTTTGTGCGACAGAGATGCTACCCAACTCTCATGATGTAGGCAATGCAGAGGTTCTTGTGGGAAAAGAAGAAAACAAGGAAGTTGAGGAGGTAATGGAGAACATTTCGGGTGACAATGCAGTGAAGATGGGAGATGGAGCATCAGTTAAACCTTCGTTTGAATCTAAAGTTGATGATAAGTTACTAGATGAGGATGCAGTAGTAGTTGAGAAACTAGAAGAGCATGGAGAAGATGTACAATATTTGCCAAAAGATACTCCAGTGTCGGAAGAATTACCAGCGAATTTTGGTTCAGAGGTCAGAGGTTGTGACTTTAAGGAGAAGGGCGGGGGTATGAATGAACTGGAAGAACTCCCTCTAGGAGTCCTTGATGAAGAGACCAATTTTGAAAGTTCAGCTGAAATCAGAAAAGACCCAGTCCTCCCATATGACAAAGGAGACCTCACTGCACTAATACCTGAAGGAGGAGACTCTAATACAGCAAGTCTAGAGCACAACCACTTGGAAGCATTGGGTAAGACACCAGTCATTTTGGGGTCCGAGGAAAATGCAGAAATTCTGGAAACAGATGCAGCTGTACCGATTGACATTCCCAAACAAGAGGAAGAAGATGCAAGACCACTAATTGAAGATACAAACACTGATATGGATGATAAGGTTGGTATGGAGAAGACTGAAAAGGAGCTTCAACAAGGCAGTAGTGCATCAGATGATTTTTCAGTACAATCACAGGAAGACACAATCACCACAAAGCAGCCTACAGATATTACCAATGCGGAGGAATCAGAAACAGCTGTGGCTCTGCAGGAGAAAATGCAAAATGCATTAGACAGAGATCTTGAAATTCTTGATTCAGGAAAAACAGAGCCTCAACTATCCATTGTTACCAATGACGAAGCTCAGGAGCACCACATTCAGGATAAGCAGAAAGTTGGGGATGAAAATAAGGTGGTGCAAGGTGAGGAATTAGCTCACAATGATGCTGTCATCTCTGAACCTGATAATGAAGGCATAGAGCATAATGTGGAGGTTGAGCAGAGGCATATGGAGGAGAACTTTGAGATGCAAGGGCAAGAACCAGTGCCTAATGATAATGCAGCATTTGTGACTAAGGAACCAGGGGACAGTAGTAAAGCTATGGCAGCTCAAACATCAGAAGCAGCAAGTACCGCGACAGAGCTGTCAGGAGAGAAAGAGCTTGGTGAAGCAGAGGGCACCACATATCCATTGACATGCGATGCTGTAGAAGGCAATTCTGCTGATGCTTCTCAATCTTTTGATTCAATGCCTCCCGAAGTACAAGTCATGGGTGCAGACAAGCTTAAAGAACGGCAGGAAGTGGACATGTCACCATCATCACCTACTGCTAGCCAAGTATCCTGCAATAGTGATGCACTGTCCGAGAGCGACAGAAAGCTGATAGAGGAGAACGAAAAATTAAGGGAGATGATGGAGAAACTAATCAGATCAGGGAATGAACAACTGAATGCCATATCCAGTCTTTCTGGAAGAGTTAAGGACCTGGAGAAGAGATTGTCCAGGAAGAAAAAGCTCAAGTTGAAACGAAATAAGCTACCAACAGCTGGATCAACCTGTGTAAAGCCATCTAATGACTCACTTCAAGGCAGAGCTGTGGGGTTGGCAATGTAAAGAATAAAAGCTTGGTGATTCATTTTGATGGAATAGTAGTTTGGTTCATGTGGTTTCTTTGAGTTCCATTGTATATGCTATGTATAAGTAAAAAGTCTTTTTCTGCTCAAGTATTTGTCCCTTCTGGTTTTTCTTCTTGTGCAATATGAGGCGTGATAGTTATTATTTACAAAATGTTTGCTTACTATATACTCAGCTATATTCTCTTTTTCATGTTTTGAATTCCGCATTTAAATGGTTTATAGATAGTTACCCTTTTCAATCAGTAATTGCCTGTTATGAATTACAAAAAGAAGTAAAGCAATGTATATAGGAACTACTATTCACATGAAAATGGTCATTAATTTCAAGATAATCACTAAGATATAAGTAAACTCTACAATTGTAGAAATTGAAACGAGAAATAAACAAATTTTGAGATTCATTAGCTTTGGTCCAAATTTTATATACTTCCGGACTCAATCAGTGATGCGTAGAATCATCGTGATGCTCTATCTCAGTAATAGAAATTGAAATGAGAAATAAACAAATTTTGAGATTCACTAGCTTTTGGTCCAAATTTTGTATACTCTCGAACTCAATCAGTGATGCGTAGAATCATCGTGATGCTCTGTAATAGGTGCAAAACATGCAACACATGCATTGTGACCACTCTTTGTTTTTTCCATCATAAAATCTTTATACTTCATCCCAAATCTCTTCCAGTTAAAGTCACCAACCATTGATGGATGTTTCCCCAATTCAATCTCCACATTCAACTTTCCCTTCGAGATCCTGTTATCACCAAGACTCCGCCATATCTTCAAACTCTCCGAAACCCTAAAATTCGAACCAAACGACGGATAATCCTCGTCACCGTCACCATCACCATCATCATCACTATCACTATCCGATTTGTACTCTGTATCAGTATCATATACAGCATTTTCCTCTCCTTCGCTTTCGGAATCCAATCGGTACTCAGCAACACCTAATAAAGAGTCTCGTGATAAAAACGTACCAGATTTAAAAATTTCTAAACGAACGCTAGAGCTTACATTGATCGGAACGACGAAAACAAACTTTTCGCTCCATTGTTGCTTGGTACACATCTTAATCTTACTTGTTTTGAGTTGATTTTCTTTGTGTGTAGAGACTTTCACGTAGAATTTGCCCTTCGTTTTCACATCAAATTGAGCAGATTTTACTTCTACAGTAAGCAATTTGTACTTTGCTTGCCTTGATGAGGAATACAGCATGGTAGCAAAAATATGAACACACGTAGCAGAGAAGAAGAAGAATTTGTGAAGGAAATTGGTAAGGATTCGTAATCTCCTTTAATTGAGGGACACAATGACCATATTTGTAAGGGAATTAGTTGATGGACAGGATACGCAAGTTCATGGTTGATTGAGTTTTTTTCCTTTAATATTTTTAGGTTTTCCTTTTCGTGTTTTAACTAAGATAGATTAAAGTTTTTTCATTATATTATTTTTCTCTTGTTTAACAATAAGATGAAATCGTCTTAGCATATCTAAGAGAATATGGAACCCAATTAGAAGTCTTGTCCAAAACGTTATTTTAGTTAATTATGTAAAACTTTTTCCGGAAAGATTTATGGAAGAAAAAAGAAGTGTGTCATATCAATTATAGTAAATTTAACAAGTAGGTATTTATATTCATAATATAAAACACTTTAACCTTATGACGTCAGTGTGTTTTAGAACATTTTCACCAAGCCGTAAAAATAGGATTAGCCTATGGAGCTGGCTTAACCTCACCCGTCATTGGAGTAGGATTGAATATGATTTTTCAAGCTCATTTGTAAGCCCCATCTAACCAAGTCCTTCGCTCTTGAGGTAAGCTCGACCCCTCATGGTACCAAACGTGCGAGAATTTAAAAATATAAGTTATAAAAATACGAAATAGCTACTTATAAATAATATTTTAAAATTATTTATATAAAATTTAATATTTGTATAACTCACCTCTAAACCCACCTAGAAACCATCCCTTTTTGGTTTTGCATGTTTTGTAGGGAGAGATTTATGTTAAATTGGAATTAGATTAAGAGAGAATGGACTCAAGCAGGTCATTCACAAATCGGCCCAGCCCATTACCAATCTCGAGCCCAACAATCAAGCGAACAGTTTCCAGGGTATATATGTAATTCCATAGAAAGAAAAACCTTCGCCGGCGGGCGGGGAGGAGAGATTGCGGGAAAATCCTCCTCCTTTCTCTCTCTCTCTCTCTCTCTCTCTGTCGCTCGAAGTCCTTAGCCCACAATTCTCTCTCTGGAACCATCAATTGAATCAAGAAACATGTATTATTATTAGCACACAGAGAAACAGAATCTGAAGAGAAACAAGAAGAAGCTAAGCTCCCCCCATGGAAGAGGGAACTCAAATTCTGGAGATCAACTTGATCTCTGCTCAATCCCTCAAAACCCCAGTCGCTAACTTGCGTCGTATGCAAACTTACGTCATACTCTGGGTTGATTCATCCACCAAGCTTCGTACTAAGATCGATCATCTCGGCGGCGAAAACCCTACCTGGAATGATAAATTTCTCTTCCGTGTTTCACCGGAATTCATTTCCAGTGAAACCTCCGGTGTCTCCGTTGAAATCTACGCCGTCGGTTACATCAAAGATTTTCTCATCGGTACTGTGCGTTTACTCATAAGTAGCTGTCATAAAGGAGTCGCGAATCATGGAATTAGTAATGCAACTCCGGCTTTCAGAGCTGTACAAGTTAGGCGGCCTTCTGGAAGATTCCATGGAGTTTTGAACATTGCTGCTGCGGTGTATAGTAGTACTGATTTTTCGTTGTTGAATGGCTCATCTGCCATCTGCTTCCGTGACTTGACGGAAGAGAAAGAGAATGGTCGATGCCAGCAGCGTCGTCTTAGCCGAGGAGGATCGAAGCGGAGCGAGCCACCATCTTCAGGCGGCGATTCATACGATTTCTCTGACGGCACTGATTCGACAACTTCTTCCTCCTCCTCCTCGGCGGTGTCAACGGTGGCGTTAAAAGATTACAACTCTGTACCAACAGTTGCAGAAATGGCGGGAAAGAAAGATTTGAAATCGCACGGTGGAGGTTTGCTGTGTGGACTCTTGATGCAGAAGAAGATTCCATTATCAGAAGAAGATTCCATTCTGTCCGTTCGATCAGAATTCAGGGTTCTGGACTGAATCCTTTGAGAAGGAACCATAGTAAACGGTCCAGATTCTTCTTATACAAATCAACAGTGATGATCAACTCCACCAGAAACCTCTTTCATATGCAAAAATTTTCAAAAATAAAAATCCACCCTTCAAGTCTCCTTAATTGCAGATTTCACCCATTCATTTGTTTTCATTGCTATTTTTTGGTTGCTTTTGATTAGCAATTAACATTTTGTGATGTAATCTAGTTTGTAATATCTTGTTCTTGATTCTGCATTGAATCAAACTGCTATTTTGTGTTCCATTATCTTGGACTCAGAAGCTTATGATCATATAGTATAATTCAGTTGCGTATATTGGAAAATGGTTTGAAGTAAATTTGACTCCTATTTAAACCACAACTTGTAATATTAAAAGGTATTATTAAATCTATGTTAAATCCATCTTATGGTTAATAAAGGTCAAATAATTTACTTACTTTCTTTCATCTTTCCCTTTGGTTAGAGAGAAAATTATTGATGTGTAATGAGTATTTATGGTCATTAGCTAAAAGTTTACATCGAGTATAGCTCTTCATTCACCTGTTGCACTTTACGTATGGCTGTTAATACTTTAGATATCATTTTACTTTAGAGGGGTTTCCCCATTTTATCATTTTCTGTTGCATATATTTATGAGTCTGTTCCACTGTGCTTTGATTTTAGCTGTTGCATCATTAGATTGGACGTTTTGGTAAAGAGGGATCAGACTATGATTTCAGGTGTTCAGGTTCTTAGGAGTTCTCTTGGAATTCTTTTGTGTAACCAGGTTTCGGTTAGACCCGTTTTCTTTCTCCCTCTTCCCTCTAATGAGGGTAGAGCTGGTGGTTGGCTGGCTCTGCTGATGGTTTGAGATGTTGATGGTGCGCCAATACATGCAAGATTTTAGTCAGGTCTTGCATGATGTATATTAGAATGTTCTGGTGATTTTGATTACGTGATTGTACGTGTTTCACAAAGCTGTAACTAGTCTTTGGTGGTTTTGATTTGATATCTCTAATTGATCGTGTACATAAACATCCCTGCTTGGTTGGAATGAGGCAGGTGGACAACTCAAGTTCTTTTCTTCTGCCAGTTGTCTTATCTGATCTGGTGGGCTACAATTTTTTCCTAGGTGCAGGTTTCTGCTCCTTGATTGCATCTGTTGGAAACCCGGGCAGTGAGGTCGAGGATGATTTTTCGAGGGTTCTTCTATATGCAACTAGTTTTGTGGATATATTTATCTGATAACCAGTATCATCAAAAATTGGGTAGGTCTGGATTTGTTGGTGCAGTTGTACTCGTAAGCTTTCTATTTTGCTAGGTAATGGTATGAGCAGATCTTTTGTAACTAAGTAAATCTGATCTCTAGTACCTGTAGCAGATCATGTTTTCTTGCATTTTCTCCTCTGGAGCACTATTCAGTACAAGTGTCTGTTGTCTTCTGCGGTTGGCTCATTCAAAATCACGAAGATGTCTCCCGCCCAAATCTTCTGGTTTTCTTCATCTATAATTGCCCGTGAACTTTAATTGGAATATAGGTACTGAATGGTAGAAATTTTATGTGTTAGCTATCATGAGTAAGTATTAGTTGCACAGTGATGTGTTAGCCACCCAACTAATTAAGTGGATTCATGCACCAAACATGAGAAGGGGTTAAGGAGTTTCTAATAAGCAATCTGTTAATAGTCATTTACTGTGGTTATAGTCATTTACAGTAAGTTTTAATGATATGTTTGACTCGTGTTTCTAAAGCATTTGTTTATTTGCTGACCTGGATCTGTTGCCCGTAAAGCACTACAGATGTGAGTACTATTTTGTAGCTGAGGTATTGGCAGCTTGAAGTAGCTGGGATGCTTTGGCTTCAGTATGTCGTGTTATTTCTTTTCTAAAAATAGTACTATTTTGTAGTTGAGGCATTGGCAGCTTGAAGTAGCTGGGATGCTTTGGCTTCAGTTTGTCGTGTTATTTCTTTTCTAAAAATGGCCACTGAGTGGGTGTTGTATCTGTTTTATGCAAGTTCCAAGTGTCAAAATTTGCCAGATAATTTGAGCAGGGTATTTCTCTTCTTTAAGATCCAGTTGTCCAATTTTGCCAGATAACTCTGGATGGGGGTACATCTCTTCCCTCTTAAGCTTGTCTAAATTTGCCAGTCAAGAGTTATCAGCTCAGAGATGTTGCTTTGGATCAACTATCAGCCCAGCTTTTGTTCCTCTCTCTCTCAAGTTCTTGTAGTTACTTTGGTAGTGCTAGGATTGAAGGACGGACTTTTGTTAGCTAAAATGCACATGCAGTTCCCTATAAGCAGGGTGGGATTCCACTGGGTATGTTGTTGTTGTAGTTCCCAATAAGTGGTTTTGCTCTTCAAAAGTGGTGAGAAATTGGAGGATGGTTCAATGGGTATTAGTCACTCAGCGCTTATCTAATGTGCTTTCTCCTATGATGTGTAGTAACCGTTAACCAATGTGCTAGGTGGAGCTATGACATTTTTACCTTTCAGCTGCTATGCATCTCTGAAGTATCATCTTGTCATTTGAAGTCATGTTTTGCACTAGCCAGGGCCCAAAAGGTCTCCAGCGGGACATCATATATGGGAGAATTTCGGCTTTGACGTGTAATTTTCTCCTCCATTTCTTCCAGTAATGAATGCTACCTAGAAGGTCAGTGGCGAATTGCCAAGTCTACCTCTATAGCAATAAAATAGCCAGGTGCGATCCAAGTGGGGTATGGGAAATATGTATGTAGACATTATTTCTGTCTTTATGGGGCAGAAAGGCTATTTCTTGATAGACATTCGGCTTAGATAAAGGAAGGTAAGGAGACAAAGCAACAGAACAATTACCAATATAAGAAAGTAAGTATAACTATTTATACCTAAATCAGACTTTACTAGGAAGTACGACAACACCTCGACTACTTGTCGTACATTTACCTTACTGCTTGATTTTTATGTTTTTTTATCTAGTTTTCCTTTTTAAGGTCATGTCCTTGGTCAACTGAACTTGTATAGTGTCTAGTAGTCACCTCCTTTGAGTTCAACCTACCTCTATTTTTAGTTCCTTCTATGGCCAACGTCTTGATTGTGAGAGTAAAATGCATTTTTGTGAATATTTTTTTGAAGTTCTACATGATCTTGCATTGGCTGGACATCAATGCTGGTTCTCCTTGTGATTTCTTTTGTAGTAGTGTTGGTTTATTTGTTGTTACATTTTGTGTTTAGGTGATCCTTGTAACTCCACCTGTTAAACCAGCCGGTCCCAAGCCAAGACAAAGGAAGAAGGAAGATGTTGAAGTATGCCATTAATTTATCTGTTTTTAAAAAAAAAAAATTTATATTATTAGTTTTGAGCAATTCAAATCGTACATGTGCTCCCCTAGTCAGTAGTGTTCTCTTTATCTCATGGCATCTGTGATTAAAAATCACTTACCAGGAATTTACATGAAATGTGAGGAGATGCCTTAGGGGCTTATCAACCTGAGTTTCAGTTGTCACTTAACATGCAATTGGTAATTAGAAATTGTGTTGCTTAATTTCTTGCTTCAGTGAGAAAATAATTCCCAATATTTTTGATGAGTCGAGGCATTGCAGCTGTTGCGATTTATTTGTGATCTACCTTAAGATGGAAATACTGTCCTCTTATTGGTGTTTATAGATGGTTTCCAACTCAATGTTCAATTTTAGATTCATGTTAAGCCTGACAGTGTATGCATGTATGTGCCATGCAACAGATGGATAGCTTGTTGAAGAATCATCAGTGTGCTTCTCTTTTTACGTAGTAGTTGCATGTCTATCCAGGAATCATGTATGTGCCTGCAACACATGGATGTATTTGTTCAATAATCATCAGTGTGCTTCTTAGTTGATATAATATATGTATGACAAATGTTAATATCACCCATTGAAAGCTGGTACTCTTTTCAACAGTCTGCATTTTGCATGTGTGGTTGTTCATGGACGCTGCAGGCAGTGTTTGGCTGATAGGTACATTCATGCAAACAGGTGTTATAGCTGTGAGGTGCAACATGTAAACAGTGTTTGGTACGGAGGAAAATATTTTTCACAAAATTTTTTTTTTCTCTTTCTCATATTTGGTTGGCTTAAATGTTTTGGAAAATATTTTTTAAATCTGCTTATTTTCCTCAAAGGAAAATGACTTCCTTTCAAAAGTTAAAAGGAAACATTTTCTAAAACTCTTATCCAATTTCAAATTAATTTTTTTATCTCATCATATTACAATCCCCCTCTCCGAATTTTTTTAAATAAAATAAGATTAAAAATTTATTTTTGAAAAAAAATTTACATTTTAAATTTTTTATTTTTTCACCTATTTCTATTCCGACTCACCCAACCCCCCACCCCCCCCCC
>DF361203.1:0-29526 GCA_000787875.1 Solanum virginianum | reverse complement strand
CTAGAACGCGACACTCAATCTAAATGGTCTGCAGGGCTTTGGTCTAGTGATAAGAGTGCAACACGTGATGTGTGGATTAGGCGCATGTCATGAGTTCAGATCATGTTGCAGACAAAAAGACGGATGCTTAAGTGGAGAAGAATAGAGGGGTGAGTCCACTGTTCATCAAGTTTCAGACCGTGCACTACTGGACTTCAGAGATTTCTCAGTTATTAACAGCTACAACAACGTACACACTGTAATCCCACAAGCAGGGTCTGGGGAGGATAGAGTATACGCAGACCTTACCCCTACCCCATCGAGATAGAGAGGTTGTTTCTGATATATCCTCGGCTTAAAATAAAGCATTTCTAAACATTTTGAGAAAGAGAAAACAGAAACGAGAGCAGTAACAACAACAAAATATTGTGAAATGGGAGCTGCACACAACATACTGAGGAAAGAACATAATGCTGGCAAAATAAACAGATGATAATCGAAATCAAGGACCAAAAACACTTTGAGATTTCTCGGTTATTAACAAATAAATAAAAGAGAGACACAATTCATTCTTAAACAAGAAGTGTTAGGTACTTACCAGTGAGTTACCGAGAAAAACAGGTGAATATAAGAGGACTGACAGACTGATACCAGCAGCAATACTCAAATAAGGAGAATTCACTTCTTGATTCTGTGACATAGCAGGAGGTCTAAGTCCAGCTGTATTCAGCCTCGGGGCATTAAATCCAGCTCTAGCTGCCATTCTTTCCATGAGTCCTCCGCGAGAACTCGTTGCCTGCTCTGATGGCGCACTTGACTTGACTATTTGATCAGTCGTTGCACCAGTTCCTACTCCATCCTTTCCATCAGAGTTGCACCAGGTGACATGCTCTTGAGGCTCAACAACGACATTTCTGGTTATACTTTCATTAGTTTCCTCCATATGTGGTGGCCATCCTTCAAAATTATTAGCTACCAGTGAAGAGAATAATGCTTTTGAGGTCGGCCTCGGGCTAGGTGGTATACAATCACCAAAGTTAGCAAAATGATCGTACTCGCCCATTGATCATCAACACTATAGTACAAGCAACACAGAGGAGATTTAAACTGCAGTATGAACGAACCATATACGACAACACCACAACAACTTACCTAGTGAAATTTCACGAGTGGAGTCTGGGGAAGATAAAATGCATGCAAACCTTACTACTATCTCACAAAGATAGAGAAGTTGTTTCCTGAAGTCGAATGCAAATATATCAGCCCCAAAAGTAGAAAATACTAAATACAAAATCGACTATAGCGAAAAGCAATTGAAAACTCATAAATACAATACAAGTAGTAAAATAAATTATGGCCAATAACAACACAATATATGATGACACGACTGATCCTACAATCCTACTGTATCAAGGAACCATATAAATGAACTTAATCCTCAAAAGACTTAAATAACACACAATCATTTCCTTGGTACTTCTAAACATTAGTAAGGAAATTACGCAGTATATTGGTTATGAAGACCTGTTTGTTTGTCATAATGTAACGTAATAACAATATCTATTTGGAAAAGAACAGAAAAACATGATATTCTAGGCCTAAGAGCTATTTTCGCAATTTTCTCAAAAAAGATTCAAAATAGAAAGAAGTAAATGCATGCAGAAGTCAAGGTGATTCAACATTTACGCTATATATATAAAATAAAATTTGACTATATATATAGTGTAATTTTTCGGCAAGGAAACACATAGGACTAGAATTTATNNNNATATATATATATATATATATATATATATATATATATATATATATATATATAATTTGACTATATACATAGTGTAATTTTTCGGCAAGGAAACACATAGGATTTATAAGAGATCTTTCATTGTATAATTTTGTTTCAAAATCACCCAAAAAAAGGGGCTATTGAAGTGTGAGACCATCTTTTTGACAAGGGTGGCGGTGAGATTCCATCTCAAGACCTTTCTCTACTCTGATACCATATTGAAATCTAAAAGCTTAAGTTGTTAGATATAGCACACTTTTATTATTTAATTGTGCTCTTGACATGGGGCAACCAAGGTGAGCCAATAATAATCTAGTGCATATTTGAGATTTTGATCTAACGCAATTGAACTACTTTGATTAGGGGCCCATATCTTAGATGAGAGGGATAAACTTTCCCGTTATCGAAACAAATATTTTATTTCTAGGGTTCTTCACTTGTTCCCCAAAGGATTATCAGGCATTCTTTCATGTCGGGTTAGTCGAAAAAGTGATAAGAAGGACTAATCATGCTACTTCAATCACTTAGAATTGAACTTAGTGGCATCGAATTTTGAGGCACGAAGCAAGGTAGAAGTGTAAAAGGGGCGGGCTAGGTTGAAATTGAGAATGTTAAAATGGGTTGAAATTGGGTTGGGTTATGACCTACCCACATTTACTTTTACCCTTCGCAGACCCCACATGTGAGATTCCACTAGGTATATTGTTGTTGTTTTGTTGCTTAAATGGGTTGGACTCAAATGAGTTAAAATTTGGGTTAAGCCTTGAATGCATTGAAATTGAACTCAATTCAAATTATCTTGAGCCCAACCCATTAATTTTTGGGCAAGTTGAGCGGGCTGCCTATATTTGGGCTCATTTTGACACCCTTACTTCCTACCAAGGGTGTAGTTATGGGACATGAGAAGTTCATCTAAATCCCTTTAGCTAAAAAATTATACCGTGTACATAAAGATTAAATTTATTACTATATATATATACGTATGTATAAATTAGATGTCAACTTAATTCTCTTGGCTTCTTCTTATGTTTCCTTCATTATATTTGGATATTCTTAGTATAAGTTATGACTCCGCCGCTATTTCTCCCCTCCTAGACTAGTATTGATGGAGACTCCTTCAATGACACGAAATGCACGTCATGGTGGAAAAACATGCTAGTTTGATTAGGTGAAGTCAACTAAGATTAGAGGGATAAACTTTCCTTATATTATTTCCGAGGTTCTTCACTTGTTCCCCGAAGGATTATCAGGCATTCCTTTATGTTGGGTTTAGTCGAAAAAGTGATAAGAAGGTCTAATAATGCTACTTTATTCACTTAGAATTAAACTCAATGGCATCGAATTCGGAGGCGCGAAGAGTGGTAGAGGTGTCAAATGGACAAGCTAGGTTAAAATTGGAAATGTTAAAATGGGTTGAAATTGGGTTGGGTTATGACCTGGCCACATTTACCTTTACCCTCCACAGACCCTACTTGTGGAATTTCACTGGGTATGTTGTTGTTGTTTTGTTACTTAAATGGGTTGGACTGAAATGGGCTAAAATTTGGGTTAAAGCTTGAATGTATTGAGATTGAACTCGACTCAAATTACCTTGAGCCCAACCCATAAAATTTTGGGCGAGTTATACGGGCTACATATATTTGGGCTCATTTTGACACTCTTACTTCCAACCAAGGGTGGAGTTAGGGGGCATAAGGAGTTCATCTAAATCCCTTTTGCTAAACAATTACACTGTATACATAAAGATTATATAATTTGATGTCTACTTAATTCTCTTGGCTTCTTCTTATGTTTCCTGCATTATATTTGGATATTCTTAGTAAAAGTTATGACTCTGCCGCTATTTCTCCCCTCCTAGACTAGTATTGATGGAGGCTCCTGCAATGACACGAAATGCATGTCGTGGTGGAAAAATATGCTAGTTTGATTAGGGGGCCACAACTAAGATCAAATGGATAAACTTTCCCATTATTGAAATAAAAAATTTATTTTCAGGGTTCCTCACTTGTGTCCTGAAGGATTATCGAGCATTCCTTAATGTCGGGCTAGTCAAATAAGTGATAAGAAGGTCTAATCTTGCTACTTCAATTGCTTAGAATTGAACTTAGTGGCGTCGAATTCGCAGGCGAAGCACTGTAGGCATGCGCGGGGACTGTAGTTCTATCTCGAATCTACAGTATGACCTTTTTTCTCTTGAAAACTGCTCTTAGGCCGTTAGAAAATACTCTCTTTGTCCTAATTTAGTCGTCAAGGTAAGGATTGACACATCCTTTAAGAAAAAGTTAATAAGATATGTAATTTGGCTAAAATAACCCTAATAAATATTGTAAACTTTCGAAAATTATATCCTAATAAATCGAATTTTCACATTTAAGAGTAGTAATTAAGGGTAGAATTGAAAAGAAATAATTAATTGTTTCTTGATTCTTTAAATTGACAACTAATTTAGGGCAATTATTCTTTTAACCCTAACAGCTAAATTGGGACAGAGTGAGTACCAAACTCAGAGCCAAGCTATCCATATCTGATTATAGCAAATAAATAAACCCTAAAATATTAACAAAGATTGAGTAAAACAAATTAAGAAAGGAAAATTGGCATTGACGCAGAAGTGAATCAAGATTTATACAAAGAACAAAAAGGTGAAAAAAGAGGGGGGGGGATTGGAAAAATCTTTTTTCTTTGATCATATCTAATTAGTTTGTGCTTGATGGATTTTCTCCTTTTCACTTCATGAAAATATTTCTTCCAAGAAAAATGTAGCCAAAGTACACTTGTTATCAATTTTCTCACAACACACAAAAGAAAAACCTAATTTTCTCTTAAAACTTTGACAAGTTAAAATAAACATCATACCTAGCGTAATTCAATAAAGTAGAGCACACCGAGAGAAAAGCGTTGAGTACAAATAAAATTAAACAACATACCTAGCTTAATCTAATAAAGTAGAGCGCACAGAGAGAAAAATATTTAGCACAAATAAAATTAAACAACATATCTAGCTTAATCTAATCAAGTAGAGTGCACAGAGAGAAAAATGTTTAGCACAAATAAAATTAAACAACATACCTAGCTTAATCTAATCAAGTAGAGTGCAAATAGAGTGTGGAGAGAGAAAAGCGCTTAGCACAAATTTAAAAAAAAATACACAGCTTAATCCAATAAACTCTAGTGCAAGTAGAGTGCTGAGAGAAAAAAGCGTTTATCACGAGTAAAAAAAAAGATACCCAGCTTAATCCAATAAACTAGAGTGCAAGTAGCATCCTGAGAGAGAAAAGCGTTTATTAGAAGTAAAAAAAAACTTGTCCAACATGATTCAATAAATTACAGCACAGAGAGAGAAGAGCGCTTAGCACAAATAAAAGTAAAATTTGACAATATATATGATGTAATTTTTTGGCAAGGGAACACATAGGAGTAGCATTTATAAGAGATCTTTCATCTTATAATTTTGTTTCAAAATCACCCAAAAAGGGGCTATTGAAGTGTGAGACCATGTTTTTGATAAGGGTGGCAGTGAGATTCGATCTCAAGACCTTTCCCTACTCTGATACTATATTGAAATCTAAAAGTTTAAGCTGTTAGATATAACACACTTTTATTATTTAATTGTACTCTTGACGTGGGCAACCAAGGTGAGCCAATAATATCTAGTGCATATTTGAGATTTTGATCTAACGCCAATTGTATAAAAAATGCACTTCTAACCAAGGGTGTCTATATATATATATTAAATGTCGACTTAATTCTCTTGGCTTCTTATGTTTTCTTTCTTATATTTGGATATTCTTAGTAAAAGTTCTGATTCCGCCGCTATTTCTCCCCTCCTGGACCAGTACCAATTATGGCTCCTGCAATGATACTAAATGCATGTAATGGTGGAAAAATATACTAGTTTGATTAGGGGCCCATATCTAATACCAGAGGGATAAACTTTCCCGTTATTGAAACAATTATTTTATTTCCAGGGTTCTTCACTTGTTCCCCGAAGGATTATCGGGCATTCCTTCATATCGGGTTAGTCAAAAAAGTGACAAGAAGGTCTAATCATGCTACTTCAATCAATTAGAATTGAACTCAGTGGCATCAAATTCGGAGGTGCGAAGCATGGTAGAGGTGTCAATCGGGCGGGCTAGGTTGAAATTGGAATGTTAAAATGGGTTGAAATTGGGTTGGGTTATGACCTGCCCACATTTACTTTTACCCTCCGCAGACCCCACTTGTGGGATTACACTGGGTATATTGTTGTTGTTTTGTTGCTTAAACGGGTTGAAATCAAATGGGCTAAAATTTGGGTTAAGCCTTGAATGCATTGAGATTGAACTCAACTCAAATTATCTTGAGCTCAACCCACTAATTTTTGGGAAAGTTGAGTGGGCTACCTATATTTGGGCTCATTTTGACACCCCTACTTCCTACCAAGGTTTGAGTTAGGGGGCATAAGGAGTTCATCTAAATCCCTTTAGCAAAAAAATCATACCGTGTACATAAAGATTAAATATATTACTATATATATATATGTATAAATTAGATGTTAACTTAATTCTCTTGGCTTCTTCTTATGTTTCCTTCATTATATTTGGATATTCTTAGTAAAAGTTATGACTCCGCCGCTATTTCTCCCCTCCTAGACTAGTATTGATGGAAGCTCCTGCAATGACGTGAAATGCACGTCATGGTGGGAAAATATGCTAGTTTGATTAGGGGAATGCAACGAAGATTAGAGGGATAAACTTTCCTGTGATCAAAACAAACATTTTATTTCCAAGGTTCTTCACTTGTTTCCCGCAGGATTATCGGACATTCCTTCATGTCGGGTTTAGTCAAAAAAATGATAAGAAGTTCTAATCATTCTACTTCAATCGCTTAGAATTGAACTCAAAGGCATCGAATTCGGAGGCGCGAAGCGTGGTAAAGGTGTCAAACGGGTGGGCTAAGTTGAAATTGGGAATGTTAAAATAGGTTGAAATTGGGTTGGGTTATGACTTGCCCACATTTACCTTTACCCTCCGCAGACCCTACTTGTGGGATTCCACTGGGTATGTTGTTGTTTTGCTGCTTAAACGGGTTGGACTCAAATAGGCTAAAATTTGGGTTAAGGCTTGAATGCGTTTAGATTGAACTCAACTCAAATTATCTTGAGTCAAATCCATAAAATTTTGGGCGAGTTGGGCGGGTTACCTATATTTGGGCTCATTTTGACACCCTTACTTCCAACCAAGGGTGGAGTTAGAGGGCATAAGGAGTTCATCTAAATCCCTTTCGCTAAAAAATTACACCGTATACATAAAGATTAAATTTATTTATATATATATACACACACACAATTAGATGTCAACTTAATTCTCTTGGCTTCTTCTTATGTTTCCTGCATTATATTTGGATATTATTAGTAAAAGTTATGACTCTGCCACTATTTCTCCCCTCCTAGACTAATATTGATGGAGGCTCCTGCAATGACACGAATTGCACGTCGTGGTGGAAAAATATGCTAGTTTGATTGGGGGGGCACAACTAAGATCAAATGGATAAACTTTCCCATTATTGAAGTAAACATTTATTTCCAGGGTTCCTCACTTGTGTCCCGAAGGATTATCGGGCATTCCTTCATGTCAAGCTAGTCGAAAAAGTGATAAGAAGGTCTAATCATGCTACTTCAGTCGCTTAGAATTGAACTTAATGGCGTCGAATTCACAGGGGAAGCATTGTAGGCCTGCATGGGGACTGTAGTTCTATCTCGAATCTACAGTATGACCTGCTCTGAGGCTCTTAGAATGTACTCTCTTTGTCCTAATTTAGTTGTCAAGGAAAGGATTGACACATCCTTTAAGAAAAAAATTAATAAGATATGTAATTTCACTAAAATAACCCTAATAAATATTATACCTTTTGAAAATTATATCCTAATAAATCGAATTTTCATATTTAAGGGTAGTAACTAAGGGTAGAATTGGAAGAAAATAATTAATTGTTTCTTGATTCTTTAAATTGACAACTAATTTGGGGCAATTATTTTTTGTAACCCTAACAGCTAAATTGGGACAGGGGGAGTACCAAACTCAGAGCCAAGCTATCCATAACTGATTATAGCAAGTAAATAAACCCTAAAACATTAACTAAGTTTGAGTAAAACAAATTCAGAAAGGCAAATTGGCACTGAAGCACAAGAGAATCAAGATTTATACAAAGAACAAAAAGGTGAAAATAAAGAATTAGAAAATTCTTCTTTTTTAAAAAAAATGGGGTTTTCTTTGATCATATCTAATTACTTTGTGCTTGATGGATTTTCTCTTTTCCATTTCATGAAAATATTTCTTCCAAGAAAAATGTAGCCAAAGTACACTTGTTATCAATTTTCTCACAACACACAAAAGAAAAACCTAATTTTCTCTTAATGATAGAACTTAGCACAAGTTAAAATAAACAACATACCTAGCGTAATCCAATAAAGTAGAGCACAAAGAGAGAAAAACGTTTAGCACAAATAAAATTAAACAATATACCTAGCTTAATCTAATAAAGTAGAGCGCACAGAGAAAAAAGTGTTTAGAACAAATAAAATTTAAACAACATATCTAGCTTATTTAATAAAGTAGAGTGCAAATAGAGTGCGGAGAAAGAGAAGCGCTTAGCAGAAATTGAAAAAAAATACCCAGCTTAATCCAATAAACTTGAGTGCAAGTAGCGTGCTGAGAGAGAAAAGCGTTTATCAGAAGTAAAAAAAAAAAAAAAAGAAACATGCCCAGCGTGATTCAATAAATTACAGTGCAGAGAGAAAAGAGCGCTTAGCATAAAAAAGTAAATGATAACGTACCAAGCGTAATTCAATAAGGTGGAGTGCAGAGAGATAAGAGCGCTTAGCACAAATAAAAATTAATAATAACAGATCCAGCGTAATCTAATAAAATATAGCGCTAGGAGGATAAAGCGTAGAGAGTAAGCATACTTTACTTTTGATTTAGAGGTAGAAAGGTCATTTTAATTTAGCACAAGTAATAATATATATATAAGTTTTTTTTTAATTGGAAAATTCATAATGATGAGACAATTTTTTCTTTTTATTGGAAAATTCAAGAAGTTGTTCACAATGGTTCAGAGAAATGCAGCTGCATGATGTTCGTTGTACATATTACTATAGGGAGTCTCATGCATATGTAGTAGTTTGCTCGAGGACGGACAAAACTCTAAGAATGGGCTGGTGATCTTTGGCGTATTCATATGCCTAATTAGCTAATAATGCCCATAAATAGAGATAAGTCAGAGGGCAAATTCATCGAGTCTAGGTCATTTAGTGTGTTTTTCTCTTATTTTGCTAACATAGGGCCGAGTGCACCAATTGGTTGTATTTTTGCAGGATTTTGTTTTAATTGGGAAAGTTCGAAGTTAAACCCAGATTTAAAGGAAGAACACAACCAAGAAATCGAAAGATAAAAGTCAGTAGAAGCAACCAAAAGACCAAAGTCCACATGGCAGACATGGAACAAGATTGTGGAAGCTGAAAATGCAGAAAAAAGGCACGAAGCTGAAAGTGTGCAAGGTCCGCGTGGCGGACCTGTGCAAAAGTTGTGTAAAACTGCCCAGTCAACAAATTAAGCAAAAAATCAGAAATAAAAGGGGTCCGCATTGCAGACTTGAGGACCCGATGCGAAAAAGTTGAATTACAGAATTATTATTATTATTCTATGATAGACTTTAGGTTTACACCCTAGTTTTTACGAAAGAACTGCAATAGGGACGACGGAGACCTCTTTTCCACAGTATTTTGGTTAGTTTAATCTTTAGCCTTTGGTTTTTGATGTTTTCCAATTCATTCATGATGTATTTCACGTTCATGAGTGGCTAAGTCTCCATATTCTGGGACTGTAGCCACAGATAATGTGTAATTCTTAACTTTAAATATCTATGAATGATTTCTGTTAGTTATTCCTATGCTATTTTTATCTATACTTCTTAGCCTGATCAACTAGGGGTAAATTAGTTGTTCACTTTGGATTCGACAGATGTTGGAGTGGATAGAACACAATAGTATAAGGAGCTTGTTCAACACTAGGAAACTAGGTTGATTTGTGTGATTGGATTCGACAGATGTTGGAGTGGATAGAACACAGTAGTATAGGGAGCTTGTTCAACACTAGGAAACTAGGTTGATTCGTGTAAGGAAACACATCGCTCAGTTCATAATACGGGAAGATAACGTTAATGCATTTTTATTGGTCTATCTATCCTCGCTCAATGATATAGTTAGGCAGTCAATAACAGTAGGTCGGCAGAGGCGTACAACCCTGTTCAGGTAAATTAAACCCCGTGAATCAATAATCAGAAAACCAGACATAGATAGATATTGTTAAGGCTAAACAGCGTCGTAAAGGTTAACCCTGGAATTACTCATCAATTGAAATCATATAGTAAAATTCAGTTTAATTTCGTAAAAATTTGTTCTTTACAGTCATTTTACTTATTTACACAAATCTTTTTTTACCCAAGCACCATTAACATGATAACTGAGATTAGTGACCGATTTAATTCAAATCCTTTGGGTTCGATAACCCGGCTACTTAATTAGAGCCACTATATTACTTGTGAAACCATGTACAATTGTGTGTGCTGGGGAGCAATAGTGGCGGTGAGATTCAATCTCAAAACCTTTCCCTACTCTGATACCATATTGAAATCTAAAAGCTTAAGCTATTAGATATAGCACACTTTTATTATTTAATTGTACTCTCGACATGGGGCAACCAAGGTGAGCCAATAATAATCTAATGCATCTTTGAGATTTTGATCTAAGACCAGAGGGATAAACTTTTCCGTTATCGAAACAAACATTTTATTTCCAAGGTTCTTCACTTGTTCCCCGAAGGATTATCGGGCATTCCTTCATGTCGGGTTAGTTGAAAAAGTGATAAGAAGGTCTAATCATGCTACTTCAATTACTTAGAATTGAACTCAGTGCCATCGAATTTGGAGGTGCGAAGCATGGTAGAAATGTGAACCGGGCGAGCTAGGTTGAAATTGGGAATGTTAAAATGGGTTGAAATTGGGTTGAGTTATGACCTACCCACATTTACTTTTACCCTCCGCAGACCCCACTTATGAGATTCCACTGGGTATATTATTGTAGTTTTGTTGCTTAAATGGGTTGGACTCAAATGGACTAAAATTTGTGTTAAGCCTTGAATGCATTGGGATTGAACTCAACTCAAATTATCTTGAGCCTTACCCATAAATTTTTGGGCAAGTTGAGTGGGCTACCTATATTTAGGCTCATTTTGACACCCCTACTTCCTACCAAGGTGTATTTAGGGGACACAAGGAGTTCATCTAAATCCCTTTAGCTAAAAATTTATACCGTGTACATATAGATTAAATTTATTACTTATATTAATTTTCTTGGCTTCTTCTTATGTTTCCTTCATTATATTTGGATATTCTTAGTAAAAGTTATGACCCCGCTACTATTTCTCCCCTCCTAGATTAGTATTGATGGAGGCTCCTGCAATGACACGAAATGCACGTCGTGGTGAAAAAAATATGCTAGTTTGATTAGGGAGCCACAACTAAGATCATAGGGATAAACTTTCCTGTTATCGGAATAAGCATTTTATTTTCAGGGTTCCTCACTTGTTTCCCGAAGGATTATCGGGCATTCCTTCAAGTCAGGCTAGTCCGAAAAGTGATAAGAAAGTCTAATCATGCTACTTCAGTCGCATAGAATTGAACTTAGTGGCGTCGAATTCGCAAGTGTGAAGCATTATAGGCCTGCGCGGGGACTGTAGTTCTATCTCGAATCTACAGAATGATCTTTTTTTGTCTTAAAAACCGCTTTTAGGCTCTTAGAAAGTACTCTCTCTGTCCTAATTTAGTAGTCAAGATAAAGATTGACACATTCTTTAAGAAAAAATTAATAAGATATGTAATTTGATTAAAATAACCCTAATAAATATTGTTCTTTTTTAAAATTATATCCGAATAAATAGAATTTTCAGTAACTAAGCGTAGAATTGGAAGAAAATAATTAACTATTTCTTGATTCTTTAAATTGACAACTAATTTGGGGCAATTATTTTTTGTAACCCTAGTAGCTAAATTGGAACAGAGGGAGTACCAAACTCAGAGCCAAGCTATCCATAACTGATTATAGCAAGTAAATAAACCCTGAAACATTAACAAAGATTCAGGAAAACAAATTCACAAAGGCAAATTGGCATCGAAGCACAAGAGAATCAAGATTTATACAAAGAACAAAAAGGTGGAAAAAGAAAAAGGAATTAGCAAAAAAAAAATTCAAAAAAAGGGGGGAATTGGAAAAATCCTTTTCTTTGATCATCTCCAATTAGTTTGTGCTTGATGGATTTTCTCTTTTTCATTTCATGAAAATATTTCTTCCAAGAAAAATGTAGCCAAATTACACTTGTTATCAATTTTCTCACAACACACAAAATGTTTCTCTTAAGGATATAACTTAGCACAAGTAAAAATAAACAACATACCCAGCATAATCCAATAAAGTAGAGCGCACAGAGAGAAAAGCGTTTAGCATAAATAAAATTAAATAACATAACTAGCTTAATCTAATAAAATAGAGCACACAGAGAGAAAAATATTTAGCACAAATAAAATTAAACAACATACTTAGCTTAATCTAATCAAGGAGAGTGCAAATAGAGTGCGGAGAGAGAAAAGCGCTTAGCACAAATTTAAAAAAAAACATACCCAGCTTAATCCAATAAACTCGAGTGCAAGTAGCGTGCTGAGAGAGAAAAGTGTTTATCAGAAGTAAAACAAAAAAGGTCCCCAGCTTAATCCAACAAACTCAAGTGCAAGTAGCAAGCTGAGAGAAAAAAGCATTTATAAGAAGTAAAAAAAAAAAAAAAACTTGCCCAGCATGATTCAATAAATTACAATGCAGAGAGAAGAGCGCTTAGCACAATTAAAAGTAAATGATAACGTACCAAGTGTAATTCAGTAAGGTGAGGTGCAGAAACAGAAGAGCGTTTAGCACAAACATAAGTAAATAATAACGGATCCAGCCTAATCTAATGAAATAGAGCGCGGAGAGAATAAAGCGTAGAGAGTAAGCAGACTTTACTTTTGATTTAGAGGTAGAAGGTGATTTTAATTTAGCACAAATAATAATAGTATATATAAAAGTTATTTTTATTTTTGTTTTTTTTATTGGAAAATTCATAATGATGAGACAATTTTGGAAATATCATAATTAAGAATTTAGGAAAATTCATAGACTCACAATGACGATTACTCTCATTACTACTACTATCTAGCTAATATCATTGATTAATTAATTGTTTTATGTTTTAATAATAACACTTGTGATCCTTCATTTATTAATTAATTATAATTTTAATTATTTGTATATCTGATGAAATATATTAATTTTCAATTAATTAAAACATGCACTTTTGATCCATTCATTTGTGAAAATTCACAAATGTACTATGATTATCAATTGTGCATCATTGAATTACTCATGTGCAAGATTATATTTCATAATTAAAGGAATCCAAAACACACATTTCAATTAATTAGGAATTAAATTTGCTTTATCAAATATTATAAGAATCAAAATGAAAATTATTAATAATTGAAGGACCAAAGTGCGATTGTTCTCACTTTTTTTTTACCAGCCAATGAGAGACATCATGTGGAAATAAATGGTTTGACTAGTAGTCAACTATTTTGTTAATTTTCAATTATTTCAATTCCAAAAATAACAATTTTATATATTACTATAATCAACAATAACATGGTATACCACGTATAATTGCACAAGTAAAAATTGGGAGGATAGAATTTGTACATATCTTATCCTCATCTAATAGGCGTACAAAGACTTTCTGAAAAACAATTGACTCAAGTAACGCATATCAAAACAGATTGAAAAGAAAAAAAAATAAGAGTAATAAGAATTAGAATATTGAATTTTATTTTTTTCTAAAAGTTAGAGTTGTGTGAGGGATAAACTAGAGTAATATTAATTAGAGTTTTGATAGTTAAAAAATATGAGTAATATTAATTAGAGTTTTTATAGTTAAAAAATATTCTTCATGTAATTAAGATTATTTTTTAGAAAGAACTGTTATTTGACATCAAAATAATAAACAATTAAGGTTATTTTCTTTGGGATAGAAAGAGTACACAAACTTAAAAGGATAAGGAAGTAAACCACAAACTATTGTTATTTCATATTTATCAGTATTAGTGGTGTATAGATCTTATTTTTTATCTTTTCTCATTTGCATCGAGTTTTTAAATTAATAAATTAAATCAAATTAGTAAAATTTAAAATTTTCAATGTTGAGTTTCTTGAGTTTTTTTTTCCCTGATTTTTCTGATAAAGCATTCGTGCAAATATGTAAATTAACTTGTACTTTAAATAATTTTTTAATCTTACTAAAGTATAATTATCTAAGGTGTTTCTTAAGAAAATAACACAAAATATGATATGAGTAATAACACTAGAATATTTAAAAATAATAATGAAATCACATAAAATAAATATTGCAAATGAATAAGTCATAATAAAAATAATCATAATTTTAAAGTACGAAATCATGCTAAAATAAGTCTAATAAGTATTAACTATAGGACTAAACATTAAAGAAAAACTAAAATTACTTAGTAATTATTGATTACATGACTAAACATTAAAAAAAATTAAAATTATGTTATGTATTTTAATCGTATAAACTATAGAAAAAATATTCAATATCATTGTTATTTAAATTGATTTTTTGTTGTACCATTAATATTGATTTGATTTTTTATAAAAGTTTTATTAGTTATTAATATCTATGGACAATAACCTTTATTGGCTATTCAAATTTTTATGTTAATTTGATATAATATGTTACAAGATAATAACTATGAAAAAGTATAAAAATATTTATAGATTATATTAAAGTAATTATTAGTAGTACCTAGTAATTGGTACACACACTCTTATTAGATTACATGAATGAAACTATCACAACACAAAGACGAAGATTTATCTTGATATACGACTTTGACAGTGTGAAATTCTACCGGATATAATGTTGTTGTAGATGACTTTAATCATAACTATATGATCTTTCCATCTAGATGAATAATTTAGCTTTTTTACGAGAATATCATCACTATCTGCATATAATCACTCTTGTTCACGTATCAACGTTCCTTCAATGTATATAAGAACATATTTTTCGCTATGACCTTTCTTATTCAGTCACCTATGGATCAATGCCAATGCACGAACCCCGTCACAATCATTAACAGCAGCGGAGTCAAGATTTCAATTAAGAAGACTCAAAATTTAAAAAAACAAATAGACGAACTAATCAAAAGAATTTGACATCTATTATATATAGATAAAAATAAATTTTAATAGAAAAGTTTCATGCATCCTCCAAGTAATATTATAGAACAACCAAAAAAATATTATATTTTTTGTGGCAAGAGTCGGGCTCCAAAGTAAGGACTTTTCTTGACAGCACATTGCATGCTCCCCGCTAAGAGTGAACAAAATCAAATCAAATCGCAAATTGAGTCAACTCATCTAGTAGTTTGGTTTGACTTGGTTTGGTACTGAAAAAAAGAAAAAACTTGACTATTTTCTGCTTGGTTTAGTTTGATTTTAACTTCAAAGAGTCAACCAAAGATCAAACCAATCCTACATCATTATATATGTATACATATATATAGTTTACTTTGATATAATTTTACAAATATTTTTTATACTTTTTCATAATTTTTATCTTTTAACATCTCAATTTTTAAAAATGAAATGATTTACTACCACACAAATATATATATATATATATATTGAAGTGAAAATTTAAAATTATTTAATTATTAATTTAAAATTAATCACTATTAAAAGTATTTATTTTACACTTAATAAAATAATTATTTATGAATAATTATTAAATATGTGCATTATACGGAATCTTTGTAATTACTCAAAATAAGAGACAAACAAAGAAGCTACAAAGCTAAGAATAAAAACAAAAAACAAAAGAAATGAAACAACACATTAGGAAACTTCAAAACAATTGCTTGATATGAGCTTCCATCCAAATTATGGTGGTGTCTTCATTTAAATAGATCATTGCGTTAATGTATATCTTTTATTTATATAATAAAATAAATGATTGTTTCTATTTGGAATTATTTAAATCATGTATGGGAGATTAAAATTATTGAATTTTATAAGTTATAAATTAATATTTAAAATTAAAAAATGAAGTAGCACAAATATCTTGATGATTGTTGTACAGGATTAAATGTAATTTAGTTTTAATTGTGGGAGTGATCGTATTCCAACTTCGTGTGCTACTACATTTCGTAAATATTGAATGGACTGATTAAAGATGCTTGTTTAGTTTTGGAATATCAATTAAATGACTTTTTCAAACCATTGTATATATTTATACTCTTAATTTTGATATAATTATTTTGATCTCTATGATATAATTATGATTTATCAAAAGGCCAGACATTATTATCGTCAACACATTAATGATTATTGAATAGTAATAAATCATCTAGTGAAATAATACTTGATAAAACCATGTTTCAAACTTGAGATAGATCGATGTCACTCCATTATGGTTGCTTATAAATTTTCATATGAAAATCTTACAAGTGGATTTTATATTCATTATGTGAAACAATTAAGCATTAAACATAATAAATTAAATTTGTTCAGAAATTTAATTGAATTGGTAGATATCAGTTATTCTAACATACTGAGTTAAATAAGATGTATGGTAGATTTTGAAGTTAAATCGAGGAATGCAATTATAAATTTAGTTAAATAATTTAAAATTTACTATGATATGATTAATTCTTTTTTTCTATTTTTTGCGGATTAATATTATAATTAAAAGCATCTGTTGATAAATGTGCAATCCTTGTTATGCTTGATTAATTGATCACATTTTAAAAAAGAAAGAAAAAACTATTCTTTAATTTTTACTAATCTTTCTACAATGGGAATAAATCATTTTAGCTTTAAATAATTTAATTATTAGTTTAAAAGAAAATTTTGCTGTTGATTACTTTTTAATGGCTCTTAATGGTTTTTAATGACTGTTAATTGCTGAGAATGTTTTTTCCTCTCCAAAGCTTGAAAAAAGTGAAGAATAAAAGATTATGGTACTTCAGAAATATTTTTTTTTAAATAACTAATGTGAACAAAAGGCAAAATAATAAAATTTATTAATTTATTAATAATTTCTTAATTATCTTATAAAGTTTAAAAAATGTTCATCTAATATCGAATGGAGATAGTTATAAATTACGATGATGAAGAATTGTAAATGAACATTAAAATGGGAGGTCTACTTAATATTGCAAAGCACCAAGGTTGTTTAGTCATTCCTCTGTCGTATTTTATGTGACATTATTTATTTTAATTTGTCACAAAAAGAATGTTATCTTATCATAACTAAAAATAATTTAATTTTTAAATATTTCTTTTATCCTTAATAAAATAATTTACAACCACACAAATATCTAATAATTATTGTGAATCACAAATTTCAGAATGAGACGAAGAATGTCATCTTCTGAGCATGCATGTTCAGAAGATGCATATCGCGGAGATAAAGATGTTGAGATGAATGTATGGACATATCAGGAGTGATAAGATTAGGAATGAGACCATTCGGGAGAAGTTAGAGGTGGCCCCTGTGACTGACAAGATGAGGGAAACGAGACTCAATGGTTTGGACATGTGCAGAGAAGAAATATCAATGATCCTGTTAAAAGGTGGCGAGAGGTCAGATTTAGGGGCTACACGGAGGAATAGAGGTAGACCGAAGAAGTATTAGGAGGAGGTGATCAGACAAGATATGACGAAACTTGATCTCACCGAGGACATGATCTTAGATAGAAAGAGGTGGAGGTCGCGAATTAGAGTAGCGGGCTAATAAACTAGTAGGTATAAGTTGATGTCTAGTCTGGGGATATAGTAGAGTAGTAGGATTAGTTGTGTCTTTATATCTTGTGTTGTCATTATCCATCTTATATACGTTAATTTTATTATATGTACATACTATCATGTATTTTTCTCTATTAGTCATTCTTCTTTTTTTTTTCTTTCTTCTTTTTACTTTTCCCTTTTTTTTCATATTTAATTTATTTTGCTTATTGGGTTTTAAGACGAGGATTTTCAGGAAACAGTTGTTCTACCTCTGTGAGGTAGTAGTAAGGTCTACGTACATTTTATCCTCTTCATACCTTACTTGTGAAATTCCAGGTATGTTGTTGTTGTTTTAATTTGTTTATTTCGACTCTTAAATAAAAAGTAAAAGAAATTGTAAAAAAAATTGTGGCTATCCTTGGCCTCCTAGTATTTATTTCTCTTTTTTTCAACTCCATCTAAAAATAGAAAAAAAAAAAAAAGGGGCAGTGTCCAATTGAAAAATTGTTGATGAGCGGCACAACATCCAAAAAGATATATGAGAGATGCCATCACTGTATGAACAGTGACTTTCTATAAAAAAAAAAATCAGATACATATATATGTGTATATATATAATAGATCTCCATTCTTGAATTCCATTAAAGCTTATTTAAAGGTAAAGTTTTTCTTCATCTTTTTTTTCTTTTGTTGCTTTTATATGGGTGTTTGTTATGTACTTATGTTGATTTGTTTATGAGTTTGATTTGTTTTTTGTGAATTCTAAATAAAATCCCAAATTTGTGTTGATGTTAAAATTCTGAAATTACAGGGAAAATTCCATCTTTGTATCAAGAAAAAAAGGTTTATATTTTTTGGGATGTTTGGTGGGATTAGAACTCTGCATTGGGGTTTGTAACAGGTTGATTTCTCGGACGTTCACTCGACCAATAGTTATTATGTTAGAAAGTCGAAATTTAACCTCAATTGTAATGAGTATAACTCCAGAATTGTAAGTTATTTTTCTTATAATTGCAGTACTCAGGTTAGTTTGCATGCACCTCGATTAAGGTAGAGATCGTATTTGAAATAGATTGAGGCTGGGTAAGGTTGGAGTAACCCTACCCTTCTCAGGCCTCGTCTAGATTACACTGCATATGTTGTTGTTGTTGAGTTTGTAACTTTAGTTTTCTTCGAGTTACTGCGATTTAAATTAATAATTTGTACATATTTAGTGGATTTTTTAAGACAGACTATGGAGTTTGTTCGGCTGAACCCGTAAACTGCACTGTAGCTCCTTCCCTTGCCTGCTGCCTCCCACCTCCCACCAACACAGGTATTGGATAACTATGCTGCTCGGACTCTACAAAAATGTTGCGGGATGCTTGTGGGATCCTCCAAAAGTAGTGCATTTTTGAAGGTTATGATATGAGTGCGGCAACATTTTTAGAGAGTCTAAGCAACTAGCCGGATAACGTTGTCTATCTAGGCTTGAACAGATGGAAAAGATCAACTAGTGTTTTTGTATTAAAAATTACGATTCTCAACTCACTTTATTGACCATAGGCCACACGCGATAATTGTTATTCTTATCTGCATGTTTTGTTGCTTCTGGAGAAAAAAGTGCAGTGATTCTGCTTATCTGCTTCAAGAGAAAAAAGGCTCACTTTACAAGCGGATGCTGATTTTGCTTGCTTGTTTGGCCAATGGAGTGTCTCTTTAATAGTAGTTTTCTTGTGTAGACAGCCAGTGCCATAATTTAGACAAATGGGAACATGTGTCTGTGTGTGCGCGCGTGCGTAGATATATTGTTAGTACAGCAGTGAGATATACTATTTGATCCCTTATTTTGACTTATCGGAAACCTATATTGTGAATGCAGAAAGTTATATCTTGCAGACTGCCAGCAGAAATTTGATTTCTTGATGTTATTTTCCATATGAATCTTGCATTGTACGTATTACTCAACTGTAGTTCTCTCCGAGAACCTATAGATGTTATCAACCATTTCCGCACATTCAGTTTTGGACCACCCCATAGCAGTAATATCTATCCTTCTAACTTGTTCTCTAATTCATTGTGATAACCTTGTTTCTAGACGATCTTATTATTGGAGTTTTTCTATGGATTGCCTTGTCTAGAAGGGTATTAAGTTTGTTTCACATCATCCCGAGAACGTGTCATGCAATTTTGAAGGAAAATTACTGGTTGCACTAGTCTTTTAACCATGTTTTCAATCAAAGGACTGCCTTCTTATGTTGGAGTTTACTTTGCTGTAATGCTGATATTTATGTGTTCTGGCTACTTATAGTTGATTTACATGAAGAGTTTACGCGTGGTGTCAAGGTCTTTCTGGCTCCTACAAGCCCTACCTAGAAGATTTTTTAAGGCAGACTATGGAGTTTGTTTGGCCAAACTCGTAAACTCCACTCTAAAATGGTGTTATCAACCATTTCCGCACAATCAGTATTGGACCAACCATAGCAGTAATATCTATCCTTCTAAGTTTTTCTGTAATTCATTGTGATAACCTTGTTTCTGGACGATCTTATTATTGGCATTTTTCTATGGATTGCCTTGTTTGTTTCACATCATCCCCAGAATACATCATGCAAATTACTGATTCCCTTGTGTCTACTGCCTTGTTTTATTGCTGTAATGCCAATATTTATGGGTTCGTTGATTTACATGAAGAGTTTACGTGTGGTCTCAACGTCTTTCTGGCTCCTACAAGTCCTATCTAGCAGATATACACATTTGTAATGAAGATATAACTTCAGTTCTAAAAATTCTTTTGTTCTGATTTGTCCTTCTGGCCTTTGTTCTTCAAGCTGACAACTAAGATATGATATATGTTTGTGTCATTTGGTTTCTACTGCCTACATAGAAATGCAACCATTACGTTAAACTCGTGGATTTTCAGGCCAGCCACATGAAACATGATAGGTAAACGACACCGATAACAACTACCAAGCAAGTTGTGGTCGATTATAATCTTCATTAACCATGTCGCTCCATTTAGCTAATCTCATGATCTGGTCTCTATATTTTCTACTGGCATATGATGGATAAAGGCCGCAATGAACTAATTCAGTTGCTAATGTTCTACAGTTTTACGTGTATATTACTTTCAGGTAAATACATGGCATCCTTGGCGACAGCAGAAGTGTGTGATGTGAATGCAGGGCATCTGTCAACTGGCGATCTACGAGTTTTGCCACCAATCTTCAAGATATATGGTCAATCCCGCGCTTTCTCTGGTCCCATTACCACTCTGAAGGTATTCGAGGACAATGTGTTGGTTAGGGAGCTTCTCGAAACTAAAGGTGAAGGAAGAATACTTGTCATAGATGGCGGAGGGAGCATGAGATGTGCTCTAGTAGGAGGTAACTTAGGACAACTAGCCCAGAATATGGGTTGGGCAGGTATTGTAGTGAATGGCTGCATTCGCGATGTGGACGAGATCAATGGTTGTGACATTGGTGTTCGTGCATTGGCATCCCATCCTCAAAAATCAAACAAGAAAGGCCATGGCGAAAAGCATGTTCCTATATACATTGGAACTGACTAACAATGTATACATTGGAGGCATGCTTATTCGCGAAGGAGAGTGGTTATATGCAGATAGCGATGGGATTCTTGTGTCAAAAACCGAGTTATCGGTCTGATTTTGAGAATCATGGAGTTGTTTGCTTCAGCTCTATGTTTTCTAGATCTATGATCAAAGCCATATAGCAGGCAAAACTCTAATAATGGCATACCAATTACTATTTTCATGATTGTGTGAAGTTTTGTACCAAATAAATGAACCTATTTTTTTGATAATTCAAGGGTAAGTTTGAACTATTTTTGTAGTATATTCATGGATAGCAGAGATGATGGTTAAAATTACATCTGAGCTATCATTTTTTGTGAGTTTCGTATTTGAAAGATAACGTGTTTGCATTTCCTACCTGAATTATCTTCATATTTTTTAGCACACACCTCGAAATTGACTGACCAAAAGGCACTTGACAACTTAATTTACACAAAAAACTTCATCTATGTCAGTTGACTCATAAACTTTGGCGTGTATTTTGATAAATAATTGGTAACATCACAAGTAGGAAACACAAAACACCTGATAGCTCGTGGATCAAAGAGATGATAGTAACTATCATTTTTTACGAGTTTCATAGTTGAAAGATTAGATTTTGCATTTCTTACCTGAACTATCATCGTATTTTTTAAAACACACCTCGAAATTGACTAGACTAAGTGTTTAAATATAAGCACCAAAGGTAATTGACAACTTAATTTGCCCAAAAATCATCGGCTATATGACAGCGACTCGTTAATTTCCGAGTGTATTTTGATAAATGGTAACGGTGTAGGTAGGAAATGCAAAAACCTGATAACTCATTTGAAAATTAGGAAAAGATTATCACCTCGGGTATATTTTTGACCATTATATCTTTAAATATTATTTCAATTAATTTTTTAATTACCTGCACGGAATAACACGCGACACCATTTTCTAACATAAAAGAGCGAACACCATGCACAATCAAACTTTATTTTGATAAATCATTTATAATAGTTCAGATAAAAAACATAAACACCTAATACTTCAAATAAAAAATACATTACCATTATCTCTAGATCTAAAGAGAAACAAAAGGCAAATATAACACGGTCACAAATGTCAATGATAAATTTGAAGGTCCCCGCCCTCACACACACACACCCCCCAACCCCCCAAACTTTTTAACCCATTTGAACACAAGAAAGTCACCATAAGAGATATACGAAGTCATAAAGGATCAATGTTGACTCACATATAGCCCTTGATAAAGGAAAGACAGTATACCAAGCTTGTCCCAACGGCCAGGTTTGATCCTCCGGACAGTAACCAGGCCGGTATACACCCCAAAGAGGATAGTCTTTAAGATCTATATTGTATTACTACAAATGGAATAAATTCTTACACAAGATTTTACTACGAAAGAGAAGGAAGCAGGAAACCGCCGCAGTGCTTAAATCAAAAGCTTCTGTACCCAAAAACATCTGCCAATTTCAACATATCTATGATAGCACCACAAGAATCAAAGAAAATGGGCAGGCTAACACTAAGGAGAAGCAAAAGAAAAATGAAGCTACTAAATGATTCCTATATCCTCATGAATGGGATACCTAAACTCGCTGATGCTGTAATGAAATAGTGCAAGATGGCAATATATCAACTTTCAGAATAAAGCAGTTCTACCACCCCTCCTAATATGCCGTTCATATGTAGTGTTTAATTTGTCAACCAACTCGTTCATTGTACTGCAACGATGAAAAACAGAAAAATATTAGATCCCATTATTTTTTTTTCTCTTAATCAACAGGATTCAGACTAACAAAAATTATACACAAGAGATGGCCAAGGGAACTGCTTCTTCTGCTTGTCGATAAATATAACTTAACTCCTACCAGCTTAGGCTGCCCTAAGCTTATAAATGATATCTTAACCAAATTCACAGGACACCTCAATTTTATTCTGCATTCCCACCTAAACATAATGCAACTTTGACAAAAACCATTATTATCTGAATTTTAGCCCTAACATCGACACAATAATCTTGTATTTCCTTAACAACGAAAAATGAAAAGGAGAAAAAGGGGAAGAAGAGTTGACTACTTTTACAAATCCCAATAGCATGAGGGCAAGAAACCTTAAACATCATACCTAGAGCAGTTGGTGAACATGGCAAGGTAACTGACTAACAATGTGTCATTATATTCCTGCACTCAAGAAGATGGCAAATACAGTAATAGAATTAGAAAATGGCAAAAGCTGATTGGTGAACCTAGAACAAATATGGGAATTTCTAGTTAGCAGTTTCCGGCCAACATTGCAATTACATATTTAAGTATTTGAAGCTGATGAAGGTCTTATTAGAAAACTCTTCAAAAATATCCTGCAAATAAAGAAACATTTCCACCTCCAAAGGACAAAAAGGAATACTAAATAGGCTACATTACTATAACCACATAAACTAAAATAACAAGGTCAAAGAACACCTACCATCAGGAAATCATCTCGAAATTTCTTCGATTCAATTGTTGGTAATCTTCTTAAAAGACTGGAGACCTGCCTGAGCAATGAATTCTCAAAAGGAATTTCACCTACACTCACAGCAGGGAAGACATTAAAACTCTAGAGCCACTGTACCATAAAAATATTCTCTTCCATTTCCAAGTTAATTGTCGAAACATTTTGTGAGACTAATATTCTCCAAAAGCAGTTCCAAATAAAGTTACATTCTGCTTGACTAGGATACTTCATGAGGCTATCTAAGAATCTTAGAATTTCAGATGCAAAATATATATGTTAGCTTGTATCCAGGTTTTATCTAAAGCTATATTTCTTAGTGAGTCTCCCAGTAAATTTCAAAAGCATCGTTTCCACTATAAGGAACTTCATCAATCAACAAGAATGTAGCTTCAAGTTCTAGCCAAAACTGAATACCTTTTTGCATAGCAAGAAGATAATGATGTAACACTCTAATTCTGCTGCTCAGCATCTTGATAGCACTATGTGTGCTGGTAAGGTGCGCAGCCACTGCACAAATAGAACTAATGAATAAACAATAGACAAATTCATGCAACTAAAAAAGATAGGGCAGCAGTAAGATCATTCTACTTTGTATAAAGCATCAATACAAGCTTGAGCTTTGCGAAGACAAGTGAATTTAAAGGTGCTTACACTGGGTTGCAGCAGAGCCTCCATCAGATAGTTTGAGATGTGCAACATGATCAACAGATATCCGTTCAGCTTCAACAGTCTAGTAAGCAGTCAGGTATTGCAAGTAAGAATGAATTTGATAAATGTTCACAAGAATTTGTGGAAAGGATGATATGATAAATACCTCTATAGTGTAGCTTGCTTGGACAAAAATAAGCTGTGGGATGCCATCAATGATGTGCAACTCTTTGAGTATCAATAAATAGTTTCAAAACCCAAAAAAGAAACCAGTAAATTCTCATTGTATCATAAACTTTAGGAATGCAAAAGATGGACACAAGAAGATATTCTAATTGGAATTTTTGCGAAGTTTATAAAATCATGGTTTCACACACAAAGCATAAACCCAAAAATCATTTGAGAAATGGTTTGAACAATAATGAGGGTTGTGGTGGAAGGCTATGTATAAAAAATATGTTATCTGCCACCCAGAAAGGAGATAATATAAGTAATATGACAGAATCAGTAATGTGAAAAATAATATATACGCACCACTTTCATAGATAGTGATTGGCAAGTCCTTCTGTGCATGATTGATAAAAGGGTTGAGAAGAACGTACAAAGGACTTTCATTGATATCCATCAACTGATACAACAAAATATGCTATTGTTATGCCTTGACAAAACTGAAGGCAAAAAACAATGCTCTACAGGAAAAGCAAATGTTAATTTCAAAAAAAAAAAAAGCAAATGTAGACAGCAGAATAAAGTTATACTTGAATCACCAGCCTAGATGTCATTCTCAACACATTCTGGAAACGGAGATGTTATAACAAATTAAACTAACGGGAAATCACAATACTGGATCTATCACCAGATTATAGGCAGCTAATATCACCCAAAGATGAAAGAACAAGTATGCATCAAAGAATCCAGAAGATCTCAAGGAGAATGTTAAAAAAATGCAAATTGAATTAGCTTATAACATTCTTTTTTTAAGAAACATACAGCATACATGTAGCTCATTCTCCAATGCGCAGTCTGCATAAAGTATATAAAATTCTTTAGTCTGTTGAGCAACAAGGCAGCTTATCCCACTGGCATGTAGCTTGCATTGTATATGCTGCTTCAATGCTTTGATAAGAGGATGCTTCCACCTTATAGATTGAAAGTTTCAACAAGTTGCTATTTTCAGTCTTTTTCCAGAGTTCTGGGGAGGTCATTCCTCATTTACTTCCTGGCTGCTTTCCCCTCACACAGTTATTTGTACCTCACGCCCTCAATACATTTCTCTATGATCATTAAGGACATCATAATCACTTTTTACCCCAAAAGACCATTTAAACACTAGACCTTGCGCTTAGCAGGCTAGGATACCACTAGCCAAGAAGGAACTCCTAGAAAGTGTGATGCTATGGTATCTCATATATATCTCACTTGACCTAATACAAACAAAACTAACCATAAAGGCATAGCACATCCCATGTCAGATTCATAATTTTTCTAGTTCACAAAAATAGCCTCCTAAAAAGCATCATATTTATATAGTCATTTTAACCCTTTCCATAAAAGCATCTTTTTGCACATGAATAGTGAAAACTATCTTTCTTGGATTGGATTATCCAGTGAAAAATGTATGTTTTTTTGAATTGGGTTAATCCATTATAGCCTTACATTAGTAGTACCATATCTAATATTTAAAGGTTGTCGTAGTTGACGACCTTAGTATTGACAATGAAGTAGTTCATCCAATAACTGGGAGGCAAACCCAGTCCGTTTTTCCATAAGACAGATATTCACTTGACATGAATGAATGCATGTACACCAGATGTATAGACATTAAAGTCTAGATGATGAAGAATCAAAAACATAAAAAGATGGTTATAACATGCAAAGTTAGTGCTCACTCTCACCTCTCAATCACTGAACAGAAAAGAGAAAAATATAAACAAGAAATTACTTGAATATGAAATGATACTTCCTTGTCCAGATTTCTAGCACATAATTTAAATTCTTTCTGTTTTAGGGCTTCAAATTCATTTAACTACACCATCAAAATTTTAAATTTTGTTTTGTCAAGAGGAGTATACCATGCTAATGTGCCTTGGATGATCCACATCTTAGGGTCAGGCGCCGATGAGCACATTAAACTATCCATGTAGCTAGAACTCTCACGGCCCAGGCACAACGATGCAATTATCAGGGGCGCACTCTACCACTAAGCTAATAGCCTGTCGTGTGAACCACCCACTAGGGGGCCCACTATGCCAAAAGTGAGAGGAACCCCATCTCTTTCTTTCCTTTTTTTGCCCCCATGTCGCCACACAGGGGGTAACACCTGGAAGGGACAAAAGAAAGATCTTATTGCTTCTTCAACAATTTCTTATCTCTAGTGGACCTCTCAGTAGGATTCGAAACCAAATGAAGTTCTAACCATCTATTAGAGAAAAAAGAACAAACAGATCTTGTAGGATTCTCAAGAAATTCTTTGATTTCTTATGGAAACAGATGATTAATCATCTGCTAATTTAAAATGAATTAGAATTAAGAAATAGGATTTTAGGGATAAGGAATAAATTAAACAAACAAACCATGGATAAATCCAAGCGACCTTTTCTTAAATTCAAGCGATCTTTTCGTAGGCGTTTGCCCCCGATTCAATCGGGGGATCGAATTGATTTAGAAACATGAGTTTAATTAATTTATTAGTGAACAAGGAAAAATATTATCAAGACGTGAGAATAGATTGACCTTGAAACAACAACGATTAATTATTCTTGCTATAAAATAAGCTCATATTTTATCTTTGTTACCTTTTCTCAATATTGAGAAATAATTTGAAAGAACCGAGTCAACCGCTAGAACTATTGGTCTTAAAGCCCGAAATAAATAGGCTTACTTTTTCTTCACTTGAATCATAATTACAAGAATCTAGATTTAAGTGAATTTACATTTGAGTATCGTGTCGTAAAAAAAATGAATCGGAAAAAAATGATTTTTTTTAAATTAAATTGAATGTGATCATTCATTTCGACTACTTTAGCATATTTTCTCATACTAATTCCTACTCTACCTTCCTGGGGATCATTCTCCGGATAACTCAATTTAAATTACTCTTGTGGATACTTTCCAATCTACTTCCTTTATGATTTTATTCGAAATCATATAAAGAAATTCCTATTTAATATAGTTATTTGAGCTTAAGTAGTCTATTGTTCTCGAATGGGCCATTCAAGGGTGTAAAATATCATAGTGTGATAAAGGAATCAATTAAAAAAGATCCCCTAATTCCAATTAGGAATTCATTGGCCCTTTAGGAACATGCCTTCCAATTGAAAATTTTTATTCACCTTACCATTTAATAACTCATAATCAGATCTTAATAACTAAATATTTGCAACTTGACAATCTAAAACAAACGTTTCAAGTGATTAAATTTAAATATTATTTAACGAATGAAAATGAAGAACTTCTTAATCTTGATCCATGCCATAACATTATTTTAAATCCATTCAATTTGAAGTGGTCTTTCCTCCATTACAATTATTGTGTAGAGACATCTAAAATAATTAGTATTGGTCAGTTTATTAGTGAAAATGTAAGTATAGCCAAAAAAGGACCGCCCTTCAAATCGGGTCAAGTTATACTTGTTAAACTTTTCTTTTATGAAACTAACTTATCAACTTGTTCTGTGGAAAAATCGTCATTTTGTTTAACAGTTGAATTTCTGAAAAGAGGATAAGGCAAGTGGGTTAAGGCTGATCAAGCTCATTCCCTTTAGGCTAAAAGAGCCAAAGACGTCATTTAATTCAAGAATAGGATCTTCCCTAAGAAGATGTATAGTACACGAGGGAAGGAGGTATAAAAGCTTCTTTCACCGAGATACTAAAAAGGGGGGAAAACAAGGTAATAACTACAAGCTTTTGGGGGTTTTTCTAATGAATTCTATTCTCTGCAAAACCTCCTTTTATAAGTGTAAGAACTGAATTGTCGCCTAAATGTGAAACAACGGCACGCTAGGATACTGAAAAAATTATCCCATAGCACGTGTCTATGCTTTAATGCCTTGCTTGAATTTGATGGGGCAGGTGGGCACGTGGCTCGAGATTAATTGTTGGGATTCCAAGGCCAACTATGATTGCTTCCAGCTGTAAGGTGATCTCTCCGGGAGAGACTTCTCTCGGATGCCCAGCTACGGAGACATCCTGCTCGAGCAGGTGTCTAAGGCTTCTTGTACCATAACGGGGAAAGTCTTCTTGGTTCTCCCCGGTTCACCTTCAAATATTCCTTTGTATATTCGGTTTCACCACGTGTCATGGTGTGATTCACTCTTCCCATAAGATCCCTTTTTGCCCCCATACACAACTATTAGTTTAATATTTCATTTCACTACCACAAATGTAACATCTAAGTAAAAAAATAAACTCCATATGTAAATCGATCTGATGCATTAGATAAGCACTACTTTATGCAAAGGGAAAAAAACTCACTGCTCTGTGAATGTGCATATCTGATTCCTGAGCATCACTCCCCGTTGAATACCATCCCAGTATATAGAAATTCGGAAACACCTTCTTATGACCTCTCAGTAGGATTCGAAACCAGTCAGCTCATCCATCACCAAGGCAAACAAGAAAGGGCTCAACACAGATCCTTGATGGAAACACCTTCTTATCTGCTCCAAATTGCCAACATTAGTATATGAACTATAATAAACAAAATAATCCAAGTAAACTTAGGTGGAGCGTAAAAAATCTAAAATCACTTTGTTGGAGCTGTTTTCCGCCCATTTGAGATCAAACATGACCATTGGACGAAAAAAACAACGAAAATATATCAGCCAAACACAAATTTAACAGAAAATTTCATCCAAACTCCACCTAATTCTCCTTGTATAGAATCATAAACATTTTAAGGACAGGATAAACTTACAGAGCTCCTGCTTCTTCTCAAGGAAGACGCGGTCAAGGGAGTGAGTGGATGGATCATAGAGAAGTTCGAAGCTGTTGAAGATCTCAACAGTTCGTCCATTCTGTACGCCGATGACGCAACCGAATACCCTATGCGGTTGCGGAGGAGGTGACTCATCTCCCGCAACGGCAACGGCACCGGTGGCCTGAGATTTGACCCGAGTGTAGTGATCGGATA
>DF361204.1:33129-47064 GCA_000787875.1 Solanum virginianum | reverse complement strand
CTGGTTCCACTCAAAAAGTGCTAGTTTGGTCATTGGTAGGAAGCTTCATTCTCGATGCCCTCCACAACAGGAAAGACATTTTAAAAGGAATGTATCTCCGCCAAATTAGTGAGTTAATGTGGTTCTTTTCCTCCTAATTTTTCGGTAAATGCACCTCACATGGTGTCACCGAAAATTATATTTTCGGTGACACCATGTGAGGTGCATGCTTCCACAGTAAGGATTGCCGCTTAGTCCAATGTGGCCCCTTGGCGGCCAATTCTGCCATGGATTAACGAAAATGTGCAAAAGCTCTATTTGCCTCTGCCATCTGATAAAATTCCAGGCTGAGGCCGTAGTGAACTTACCATTTTCATTAAGTTTCCACACAGCTTCATTAGGCTTGTCAGCATAATAATGGATTTTAGTTTGCATTATCTTACGAATCAACAAGGGAGGAGCATGATGTCTTAGCATGGATTCATTCCACTGACCTTCAGACATGAAGTATGACACTGTTATGTTATTGAGTCTGTAACTGTCTTCAAATCAGCAAGAGGTCCAATACCCAACCAGATATCCCACCAAAATGAGCATGATCCAGAATGAATTCTCCAAGTAATCAGCTTCTCCACATCATGCTTATTCCTGGTCAAGTATTTCCTGACCAAAGACTGACCTGTGTTCCATCGGTTTTGTTTGAGTAGTAGTGGTAGTTTAGTAGTTGTTGCAGTTAAGTTCAGTTACATCAATGTCTGAATTCTGAGGGATGTTTGATAAAAACATATGAATCTGTACCTCTGGTGTCATAGCAGTATGTTATTTAGTCCAGGTTAATTCATAAATTTTCTAGAGTTGCTAAACAGAGAAAGTTTGATAAGTTTGTAAATAGGGAAAGTTTGATAAGTTTGTAAATAGGGAAAAGTTTGATAAGTTTGTAATTTGGAAAAGTTTGATAAGTTGGTAAATTGCGTGGGGATGGCAATACGTAACACCCAGCTCACTGCGAGGTAGGCTGGGTGAGAATGGGGATGGCGATACGTAACGCCCAACTCACACTGGCTGCTTCGGTATTATGGTAAGTGTGTACGGGGATGGCAATACGTAACACCCAGCTCACTGCGAGGTAGGCTGGGTGAGAATGGGGATGGCGATACGTAACGCCCAACTCACACTGGCTGCTTCGGTATTATGGTAAGTGTGTACGGGGATGGCAATACGTAATGCCCGACTCACCTATGTAGAGCGTGGGAGACAAGGACGACGATACGTAATGCCTGGCTTACTTACGCTATTTCTGTATGATGATATGTGAGGCAGGGACGGCGATACGTAACACCTGGCTCACTTATCCTATGGTCGTTATGTTAGGAAAGTAAATGTTATGATCTGAATCTGAACTTTGAATGAAAATATTTTGATAATGTAGATATGCATTTACTTTTATAGTTGGCGTTGTTTGCTATACACCTTTTATTCTGGTAATTGAGTGTTCCAAGATTTCATGTGTGCATTTGACCACTGTATGTTATGCATTTAGTTTGATAATTTGAAAAACAAAAGGAATATTTTGATGTTGTGTACGCGTTTGACTTCCACACACCCGTGGTGAGTTATTACCCTGGTTTGGATTTTTTTTGAAAATAAGTATGTCAGTATTTGGCATATGTGTTTACAGTAAGTATTTTTTTGATATTTTGAGTAGGCAAATAACCACTGTACTTTGCTTGAATACTTGTCCTGATGTGTATACTCTGTATGTACTGCTTTACATATTCGATACGTATTATATACTGACCCCCCTTTCTACGGGGGCTGCGTTTTATGCCCGCAGGTACAGCTACACAAGTGAGAGACCCTCCAGTTTAGGATCCCTGACTGCAGTTTGATGTGCTTCTTTTGTTTTGGAGCAAACGCTTGGTATATACATACTTAATTCTCCATTTTTGTATTTATGTATATTTGAGGGTACGATAGGGGCCCTGTCCTGTCATCTGATTCTGCTGGTATAGTTAGAGGTCTGTGGACACCTGTGAGTATAGGTTTAGCGATTTGTATGACTATGTATATATATTATGTATGTTGGGCGGTTTAACCGCAGCGGTGACCTTATCAGCCCGCATGTCTATAAATAAACTGATACTGTTTGTTGGGACATTTCTGTATACAGGTGGGTAGTCAGAAAAATAGAGGAAACTCTGCTGAAATTTAAAAAAAAAGTAGACACAGGTTAAAGTCTGGATATAAGTTGGTGTTCGATTTGGTATTTGGGTTTGAGTGTCCAATTTGAGCTCAAGTCATGGCCCATGGGGCTGGGTCATGACATTGTGAACTTAAAGTTGAATATTATTTAGAAGTTTAGTATTTTTTATACTTAGAAAAAACAACTTATGTCTATTTAAATATAATTTAGAACTTGGAGTTTATATACTTGTTAAATTGAATTTTAGATAAATTGAATTTTAGTACTTTTATAATTAGAAAAATTCTACTTATACACTTTTGAAACTTGAATATTTTTTTGTAGATGGATAATCATTTGTGGATGTATGACATGTATTGTGAAAATGATGGTCGGCTGAAATTTACATTTATTGACGATGTTAGAACTTTTATCAATCATGCAATGACCTTAATAGTTTTATGAGAAATCAATTGGTTAGGTGTTCTTGCGGTGCATGTAGGTGCCTAAAATTCTTTAGTCTAGATGAAGTTATTATGCATTTGTATTGTATGGGATTTAAGCCCAGATATTTTGTGTGAGTAGATCACGAAGAAATAGATGGACAAAATGGTTTATTTTATAATTCGATGCCAGTGGATGAATATAATATGCTTGTACCACATGGTCATATTAGATTTGAACCTATGATAGGAATCAACATGACACCTTTCAATAAGATAGAGTTCATGAAATGATCAATGATGCTTTCGGAGTTCAAGGGGGGATTGAACCTGACCAATTCTTTAATGAAGCTCCTAATGAAGATGCTAGATGCTTCTATGCAGAATTAGAAGAGGCTAGTCATCCATTACGTGAGGGGAGTAGGCATTTTCAATTTTCTGTAGTAGTTAGATTAATGAATATTAAATTAGAATATGTTCCTAATGTGGTTATGGACTCATACAATGAGCTTCTCGTGAGGGGAGTTCTCATTCCCAATTGTCTGTAGCAGTTGAAATGTTCCTAATGCGTCTATGGACTCAATGGTTGATCTCCTGGGCGAGTTGGTTGATCCTGAGTTAAACATACCGAGGAGTTTCTATCGAGCAAAGAGGCTTGTTTCCAAATTAGGATTGTCACATCATACAATTAATTGTTGTGTTAATGGCTGCATATTATACTACAAGGATGATACTTTTTAGATTGAATATTATTCTATTAATTATATTATTAAATTTTTATAGGAGGAAGAAATGGGACGGGTTCCATTTCAACATGAGTTTTTTAAGAGAAATCATATTCAAAAGAAGGATAATAAGTCAGACCCGGGCATATGGGTCGAGCCGAGGGCCGAACAAGCTTATGTAAGCATATATATATATTTATGCAGCAAGAGCATGAGCGATACGTTCATGAGCTTGGAGATGATGTCGAACTTATGCTTAAGCTATCACAATATATTTGGACTGAAAAAGTGGTTGGCGGAAGTCAAAAAGGTTGGATATATGGGATGAGATCTAGGAATGGCATATAATGAATCCAATCAGGTTTAGAAGGCATTGGATCGTCGAGACAGGCCAAGGCCCTTGACCAGGTTCAGTTGGCTGCTATGTCTCAGAAAATACAAGAACTTTCAAATGCATTTATATCTTCTGAGGCAAGGAGGGTTGAACAACAAAACAAAGTGGTACAAATCAAAGAACAAGTGCTCAACCTTGCCCGTAGGCCTATACCACATCCTTCCAGTCCCAAATATGATAGTGAAGATGATGAGTTTGTTGAGAATAGTCCCTAGGTTCCTTTTAGTTATGTTTTGGACAATTTAGTTATGTTTGGACACTTTAGTTATATTTTGGACAATTTGATGAATATTATGTTGGTTTAAAATGTTATAATTATTAGATTTTATTCGTTTTTAATGTTTAATTTTGATTGGTGTTATGTATTTTGTTGTTGAACTTGTTCTTGCTGCTGTTGGATTACTTATTTTGATTGAATTGAATTGCTTTTAAATTTGCAGGTGGGCAGCAGAAACTGTAGGTTTCTGCTATAAAAAAAATGCAGAAAAAGCGACGGACTGTGTCCCTAAGTCTGTTGCTTTTCTGCAATTTTTTTAAATATTTTTTTCAAAAAAGTGACTGACTGCGTCCCTATGTCCGTCGTTTTTTTACAATTTATTTATAATTACTTTTACATATTGCAACGAACAGGGACCCCATGTCTGTTGCTTCATTAAATTTTTTTAAAAATAATTTTTTAAAGTTGCGACAGACAGGGACCCCAAGTTCGTTTCTTCTTTAATTTTTTAAAAATAATTTTTTAAATATGAGATGGACAGTGACGCTATATCCGTTGCTTTTATTTTTTTAAAAAAATTTCTTCAAAAAGTGATGAAAAACGTAAATCAATGCAGTCCGTCACTTTTCAAAAAGCATCGACCAAAAAAGCAACAGATTGGACTGCGTCGCTTTTTCGTCAATTTAGGGGAAAAAAGAAATGCAGTCCGTCGCTTTTGGATGTCGCTTTTCAAAAATTTTTAGTAGTGTATATTAGATAGAGGTGCTCAATTTACTTATCCTTTATGGAAGTGTTTCCAAAATTGCCTTGGTACAAAGGTGAAGCTAAGCACAACATTTCATCCTCAAACAGATGGCCAAGCCAAAAGGACTATCCAAACTTTCAAAGATATGTTGAGGACTTGTGCGCTTGATTTTAAAGGAAGTTGGGATGATCACTTACCTTTTATTGGATTTTCTTATAACAATATTTTTCACACAAGTATCAATATGACATTGTTTGAAGCCTTATATGATAGACAATGTAGACAACTAGTGAGATAGCTTGAAGTTGGCAAGATTTCCTTGATTGAATTGGATTTGGTACTTGATGCTATGGAGAGTGTGAAAATCACACGATAAAGGTTAATGGCTGCCCAAAGCCTTCAAAAGTCATATGACGATGCTAGAAAGAGGGATCTTGAATTTGAGGACGGTGATTGGGTGTATTTAAAGTTTTCATCAATGAAAGGAGTAATACATTTTTGGTAAGAAAGATAAACTGAGTCCTAGATATGTGGGACCATATGAGATAGTGAAAAGAATTGGGAAAGTAGCTTATGAGATAGGTTTGCCAATAGAGTTAGAGATGGTTCATCTGGTGTTTCATGTGTCGATGTTAAGAAAATACATGATTGATCCTAATGCTATTATTCCATTGAAAGATATGGCTGTTGAGGAGGATTTAACTTATGAAGAAAAACCTGTTGAGATTTTAGACCGGTAATTGAAGAGACACAAAAATAAAAAGGTTGCATCCATCAAAGTGTTATAGAGGAACCAACAAGTTGAGAGTGCTACTTGGGAAGCTGAGGTGGACATGATGAAATAATATCCTTACTTTTTCCTTCTATTCAAGCCTAAGTACCTAATATGATTCATTCCTCCAAATTCTCATGAATACGTGTTTCGTTGATACATTGCATGGATGCATGATCATGAAATTATTTTTGAACGATGTTTGATGTATAAGTTTGTTGATTTTATGAAAATGATGATTAAGTTGCATTTTTGCCTATATGTTATAATGATGATTATGTTCCTACTTTACTAAAGCATATTTCTATCTTAGTTTAGTATGAATGATCCCAAGGGGGAGATATTGTAACACCCCTTATGTTGAATGGCCTGGAAATGAAAAGTTGAGACATTTTTAAGACTGACTTGGTCTTACAAGCTAACCCACTGCTAGCTTTTGGATGGGATCATGGGCCGTAGGAAGGTCTCGTGGACCTGAGTCGAAAAAATTAGAATTTATTGAGTTTCTGAAAATGGTTCCATGATTAATAGAATATACTGTTAATGGAATCACGACCTATGGAGTGCATCATTAAAGTGGCCTCTGAAGAATGGGATATTCTCTAAGTCTAGGGAAGTTTTTACGAAGGGACTTATAGCTCGTATGAGGAACAACAAGTTGTACTGTTTGTTCGTGGTATACATAGTGAGATTTTCACTAGCTCAGCTTTTGTGTCACAAGTTCTATGAAACCAAAGCACGAGCCGTAGGTAGAACCACGACCCGTGGACAGGGTCTCTTGGATGGCTTTAGCAAGCTTTTAATTATGGTCTTTTTGGACATTTACACTTCGTTTAACTCCTAAACTACGTTTTTTGCCCTTCTAACTAACTTAATTGACCTAACCCCTATAAGTCCTATTATTAATTCATTCTAACTCATCGACTCTCATAATTCTCTCAAAGGCTCTCAAATATTTCTCTTTCTAAGACAAGAACTCCATTGAATCTAGGATTTGAAGGTTTGTCTTAAGGATTTCTAGAATTTCTTCTTCAAGTCCAGGGATTCTCACTTAAGGTATATAGGGCTTTATTCATGGATTAGTTTCATCCTTAAAGCCCAATGGAAAACCTCCTCTTTCTCAAAGTTTCATGATGATTTCTTATGGGGTTTTATGATTTGATTCCAAATGCAAGGATTGTGATTCCTACATGATGATCATACTTATTTATGCATGAATTATCAAGAATTACATGATTTCTGTGATTTTCAAGTAAAACTATATAATTCCAAGCATGTATAATTAGGGCTTGATGAATTAATGTGAGTTCTTTTACTAATGATCCAAATTGATTCGAAGGTGAGGTATTGTAACACCCTATGAAATTACTGAAATGCCCCTAAAGCGTAATTATGTGCACAACACATTTTCCAAAGATCCAATAGAAAATCCGGACCAAATTTGCGATCAACGTGGAAAATTGAGTCAGAAAATGGACGTCCCAATTTAAGAGCAACTGGAGCAAAATAAAAGTTTTGCTAATTTTGTCCAGCAGTGTTTGTCCTGGTCCTTGGCGCAACGCGGACAGAAGGCGCACCTACACTTATTAATTTTTTCAATTTTTTGATAGGATTTGAGGATTTGCAAAAAAATAAAAATACACTGGTCCGCACCCCACGGAGCAGTGTAAATATTTTATACTTTTTCGTTTAATTGTGGGAAGGGCATTTTGGTCCTTCCTAACCTATTTTAATACCCCAAAATGTATTTTTAAGGATTTTTTCGTACGAAAAGGTTTCAAAACGCATATTTTTCTAAGGCAAACTGTAAGTTCTGAGAGGAGAAGAAGAAGAGGGGTTAAGGAATTCCAAGCTTGAGCTCGATTCTTGTTGAGGGTTTGTACAAACTTCAATTCCAGGCATGTAAAGGCTACCTTAAAAATATGAAATTGTTCTTCTATGTGTCCCAATGTGTAGATAAGCTGTAAATTGCCAGTTGATGGGTCTTGAGTAGTGATTCTTGAAGAACTTCTCGAACATTATCTTTACTTCTTGAACATTATCTTTAATTTATATATATATTATCTAAAATTGATGATCATCATACTTGCATCTATTGATTATATGCATTATTGTATGACTGTTTACCTAAATTGATGTTTCCCCTTGTTTAACGCTACAAGAACGAACTGAGGGGTAAGGACGACCCTGCCTGAGAGAGGGATTGGCTGTATAACCAGCCTTACCTTGATAGACTAATGAGAATATTGAGTCCTGGGAGGAGTATTAGCACTGAAATAGGTGAGAGTGAGTCCCACTCTTACTCATTAACTATGTGGCCAACGTAGGAGAGGATTGGACTGCGAAAAATGGATATTTCCTTTGTCCCGTAGAAGACTTGACAGACTTCTTTTGGTATCCCCGACAGACTTGTCCTGTACCCCGGCATGGTACCGAACGGATGTGGTAGCGACATCTCTTCACTGGATCATCACCGGGCTCATAGGTGATGGTTGTCGATTGTAAAAACTCCCAAATTGGTTTCCTTGTTGATAGTACTCTATCATTGATGTGATTGTATGATGTCTTGATGGATAGTGAGGTGATAGAACTCTGTCCTTTACTCTAAGTTGAGGATGAGTGATTGATGAGCTATTATTATTGCGAATTGTTTACTTTAGCCCATTTTACATACAGTACATCCCACGTACTAACGCCTCTTTGGAGCTGTATTATTTTATGATGCAGATTTTGTAGACAGAGGACTTCAGAAGCCCAATCGTTGGGGTTCAGAGCTTATTATTTTAGACCATGTTGAGTCCTCCCCTGTATTCAGAGGATGATTATTCCATTAGTTTTATTTTAATATTTTTCTTTGATTGTGGTAGCCATGGCCTGTCATGGTACCTTCCTAAATGCTAGTCATAGAGGCTTCATAGACATAGATGGTTGATGGTTAGTGTCGAGATTGTTTATTTCCCGCTTCTTTCAATTGAGATACTTCTTCGTATTATTCTATGATAGTGATTATGATAGCCCACTGATAGTTTATTATTCTATTTTATATTCTACTTATGAATTGATTGAACAAATGCAATGAGACTAGGTGGTCCGCTTGGGGACATGCAATAGTCTCCGAGTGCCAGTTACGCCTAGGGTACCCTCCCGGGGCATGACAAACTTGGTATCAGAGCACAGGGTTCGAGTGTCCTAGGGAGTCTATGAAGTCGTGTCTAGTAGAGTCTTGTTTAGGGTTGTATTGTGCACCATATTTCATATGCAGGAGGCTATAGGACATTAGGAAGTGTTACCCTTCTTCTATGATCTGAGTTCGTACGATAAAGTTTAACCTTATGGAAATCTTATTTTAACTCGTGCATTTTATGCTTACAGAAAATGCCACCAAAGAGAACCGCTGCACATAGAGATGCTCTAGCCCCAGCTGCTGAGAATGGTCAACTCGAGGCCCTAGTTCAGACTGAGGCTAGGAGACGAGATGCCCCGCTAGGACCGCTGAAGTCCGATAGGTGCCCCCTGCTCAGCCCCAGCCAGCTCCCACTACAGAGGTAGAGTTTAGGGGAGCAATCACCATGCTGACTTAGTTGGTGGCCTCCTAGGGGAATAGTTAGGGTTCCCAAGCTCCTAGCTCTATCTCATGGGAGCTCTTCGCTGCAACCCAACTTAGAGACTTTTTGAGGATGATCCCGCCAGTGTATACAGGGTCGAAGGTGTAAGAGGACCCACATAACTTTATTGATGAGATGTATAAGGTTCTGAAGGTGATGCATGCTGATGAGATTGAGGGAGTTGAGCTTGCCTCCTATTAGCTGAAGGATGTTGTTAATTTGTGGTACAATCAGTGGGAGGAGAGTGGATGTGAGGGTGCGGAGTTTGCAGCTTGGTAGGAGTTTGAGATAGCTTTTCTTGACCACTTTTTTCCTCAAGAGTTGAGGGAGGTGAAGGTGTATGAGTTCGTGAATCTGAAGCAGGGAGGGATGATCGTGAAAGAGTATAGCCTTAGGTTTATTGAGCTGTCCAGGTATGCTCTAGAGATGGTGAAAGATATGAGGGTGAGGATGAGGAAGTTTGTGTCTGGTCTGGGCAGGCATGTGCAGAAAGAGTGTAATGTTTCTTTGTTGATTTTGGGCATGGACATTTCCAAACTTATGGTGTATGCCCAGTAGATGGAGGAGGATAAGAAGAAATATTGAGAAGAGCAGATGAGCAGGAAGGCGAGATTAGTGGGACATGAGCCTAGCCTGCAGAGATAGAATAAGGGTGACAATTCCTACTTTTAGAGAAGATCATCCTATCCTGCGCCAGTTTGTAGCGAGTGCGTCTCGTTCAGTCAAATATGTATGATCAGAAATTTCATGGTTATCAGAATTTTAGGGCTCTGGGTTCCCAATCTCAGGCCAGTGTGACCCAAGGCACGAGAGGAAAGCCACCTTGTGGTAAGTGTGGTAAGTTTCATTTGGGTGAGTGTCATGTGGGAAGTGATGTTTGTTATTTATGTGGATAGGTTGGTCACTTCAGTTTTGAGTGTCCCAAGAGGAGGCGAGGTGAGGGGAGCAGCAGACCCCAGTCATTCGTAGCCTTTTCAGTGGGCAATCATTAGAGAGGTGCTACTATTGGTATAGGAGGGGGGATGAATTGCCTTTATGCTATGGGTAATCTACAGGAGCAGGAGGCTACCCTAGATGTTGTTATGGGTATGGTTTGAGTCTTTTCCTTTGATTTCTATGCATTAATTGATCTGGGTGCCACCTTGTCTTTTGTGACTCCTTATGTGGCTAGTAAGTTTGGGGTTCTTCCAGAGTGTTTGCTTGACTCTTTTTCTGTTTCTACTCCTGCTAGTGAGTCTATCTTAGCTGAGAGAGTTTACAGGGATTGTGTAGTGTCTATTTATCATAGAGGCACCTTAGCTGACTTGGTAGAGTTGGAGATGGTTGATTTTGATGTGATAATGGGGATGTATTGGCTTCACGCTTGTTATGGTTTTGTTGATTGTAGAACTCGAGATTGTTTAGTTCCAGTTTTCTAATGAGCTTGTTTTGGAGTGGAGAGGGAGTTCTGTTGCCCCTAAGGGCTAATTTATGTCTTATCTTAGAGCTAGAAAGCTAATTTCCAAAGGTTGTATTTAACACATTGTGAGAGTTAAGTCTGATGATGTTGAACCTACTACTCTTGAGCCAGTCCCTATTATAAATGAGTTTCCTGAGGTGTTTCCTGATAATCTTCCTAAAGTCCCTCCTGATAGGGAGATTGAATTTGGGATTGATGTTCTTCTTGAGACCAAATCCATTTTAATTCCACCTTATAGAATGGCTCCCATGGAGTTGAAAGAATTGAAAGAGCAGTTGAAAGACTTGTTGGAGAAAGGTTTCATAAGGCCTAGTTTCTCACCTTGGAGTGCTTCTCCGTCCTAAGAAAGAGCAGTTGAAAGACTTGTTGGAGAAAGGTTTCATAAGGCCTAGTTTCTCACCTTGGAGTGCTCCTGTCCTATTCATGCGTAAGAAAGATGTGTCTCTCAGAATGTTTATAGACTATCGACAGCTTAACAATGTCACTATAAAGAATAAATATCATCTTCCCAAGATAGATGATCTATTTGACCAATTTTAAGGTGGTACTTGTTTCTCTAAGATAGACCTTAGATCAGGTTATCATTAGTTGAAGGTGAGGGAAAGTGATATTCCAAAGACACCCTTTAGGACATGGTATGGCCTTTTTGAATTCTTGGTCATGTCCTTCGGGTTGACAAACGCACCCACAGCTTTCATAGATTTGATGAATAGGGTATTCCGACCGTATCTTGATATGTTCATCATTGTGTTTATTGATGACATTCTGGTATACTTGAAGGATGAATAAGTGCACGCTAATCACCTTAGAGTGGTTTTGCAAACGCTCAAAGAGCATGAGTTGTATGCAAAATTCTCAAAGTGTGAGTTTTGGATCAAGTTTATGGCTTTCTTGGGCCTTGTTATTTCGTAAGAGGGTATTCAGGTGGATACTCAGTAAATTAAAGCGGTTAAGAACCGGCATAGACCAACTTCTCCGACAGAAATAAGAAGTTTCCTAGGTTTAGCAAGCTACTATCATTGATTTGTTGAAGGCTTCTCTTCTCAGTCAGCCCCGTTGACTAAGCTAACTTAGAAGAAGGCCAAATTTCAGTGGTCTGAGGAATGTGAAAAGCATTTTTAGGAGTTGAAGATTAGATTGACTACAACACCAGTGTTGACCTTGCCAGATGAGATAAGAAACTTCATGATATATTGTGATGCATCCTGAGTCGGATTGGGTTGTGTACTTATGTAGAGAGCAAAAGTGATAGCTTATACTCCAAGTCAACTTAAGATCCATGAGAAGAAATATTCGACTCATGATCTTGAGTTTGCAGTGGTGGTATTCACACTTAAGATTTGGCATCATTATTTGTATGGAGTATATATGAACGTGTTTACTGACTGCAAAAGCTTGTAGTACGTGTTCAGCTAGAAAGAGCTCAACCTATGACAGAGAAAATGGCTAGAGTTGCTTAGGGATTATGATATGAGCATTCTCTACCACCCAGGGAAGTCTAACATTGTTGTTGATGCTCTTAGCAAGATTTCTATGGGTAGCACAACGCATATGGAGGAAGGAAGGAGAGAACTAGCTAAGGAAGTGCATAGATTGGCTAGATTGGGAGTGCAACTTGAGGAGAATAATGAAGGTGGGGTCAATGTTTAGAATGGTTCTGCTTCATCCTTAATGTCGAAGGTAAAGGAGAAGCAAGACCAAAACCCTGTCTTGTTCCAATTGAAAGAAAAGATTCACAAGAAGAAGGTGATGGTTTTCTCCAAAGGGGGAGATGGGGTGTTGAGGTATCAAAGAAGGTTGTGTGTGCCTGATGTTGGTCATGTTCAAATAAGATCATGGGCGAAGCTCATAGCTCCAGATATTCTATTCACCCCGGTTCTACTAAGATGTACCACTACTTGAGGGAAGTATATTGGTGGAATGGGATGAAGAAAAACATTATTGAATTGTATCTAAGTGCCCCAATTGTCAATAGGTTAAGGTTGGACATCAGAAACCATGTGGATTAGCTCAGAACTTTGAAATTCTAGAATGGAAGTGAGAGACGATCAAAATGGTTTTTATCACTGGCTTACCAAGATCCCGAAAGCACCATGATTCGATTTAGGTTATTATTGATACGATGACAAAATCAGCTCACTTCTTGGCAGTTAAGACAACTAATATAGCTGAGAAGTATGCCCGACTATACATTTGGGAGATTTTGAGGTTGTATGGGATTCCCTTGTCCATCATCTTGGACAGAGAAGCTCAATTCACCTCTCAATTTTGGAGATCTTTCATAGGGGTTTGGGTACGAAGGTGAATTTGAGCACAACTTTTCATCCTCAGATTAATGAGCAACTAGCACGTACTATTTAGACCTTGAAGGATATGTTGATAGCGTGCATCATCAACTTCAAAGGTAATTGGGATGACCATCTACAATTGATTGAGTTTGCGTACAACAATAACTATTATACTACCATTCAGATGACCCCTTATGATGCATTATACGAGAGGAGATATAGATCATCGATTGGCTGGTTTAAAGTGGGTGAAGCTGAAATGATTGAGCCTAACCTTGTCCACCAGTCCATGGAAAAGGTGAGGTCACCAGAGAAAGGTTGAAGACACCACAGAGCTATCGAAAGTCTTACATGGATGTGAGAAGAAGAGACTTGGAGTTTGAGGTGGATGATTAGGTTTACTTGAAGGTGTCACCCATAAAGGGTGTCATGAGGTTTGGAAAGAAGGTGAAGTTCAGTCCACATTATACTGGACCATAATAGATTGTAAGAAGGATTAGAAAGGTTGCTTATGAGCTAGACTTACCTTCTGAGCTAGATGGAGTTCACCTAGTGTTCCATGTGTCAATGTTAAAGAAGTGCTTGGGACATCCTCCCTTAGCGGTTCCTGTGGAGAGTATGGGAGTGAAGAATAGTCTATCTTACGAAGCAATTCCAATCCAGATCCTTGACCAATAAGTTCATAGGCTGAGGAACAAAGAGATAGCCTCTGTCAAAGTCCTATGGAGGAACCAATTTGTCGAGGAAGGTATGTGGGAAGCTGAGGAAGCAATGAAACTCAAACACCCACATCTATTCATGCCAAATGATGATGATGTTGAAGGTGATATCCCTATCCTTAATGTTGTTGAAATTCTTTCTTGAGTTGATGTACTAATGTTATTCTCGAGTCTAAGACTTAGATAGATAGGTGATGGATGGTTGAGAGTTAGAGAGTCCCCGAGTGAGCAATAACGTGAATTTTAAGGTTTCTCGTGTTTCTATTCTATCCTTTACTTATAATTCGAGGACGAATGATCTCAAGGGGGAGATGATATAACACCCCGTGAAATCACCGAAATGCCCCTAAAATATATTATACGCACAATGCGTCTTCCAAAACTCTTATGGGAAATCTGAGATCGGA
>DF361204.1:414-18764 GCA_000787875.1 Solanum virginianum | reverse complement strand
GATCGGTTGGTTTGATATTGGCGATACTGAGTTGATTGGACTGGACATGATCCAGTAGGCAGTAGATAAAGTGAAACTCATTCAGGAGCGATTATTAGCAGCTCAGAGTTGACAAAAGTCTTATACAGATAACCGCCGTCGATAATTAGAGTTTTAGGTTGGAGACTGGGTATTCCTGAAAGTATCACCCATGAAAGGCATTATGATATTCGATAAGAAAGGGAAGCGCAATCCAAGGTATATTGGCCTGTATCAGATCATCCGCAGAATAGGCAAGGTTGCCTACGACTTAGAGCTGTTAGCTGATTTGGAAAGAGGTTACCCAGTATTTCATGTTTCTATGCTTCGTAAATGTATTGGTGATCCTTCCAGATTTTTTCCTGTGGATGATATTCAGGTTATTGAGTAGCTGTCTTATAAAGAACAACCCATAGTTGTACTGGACCATCAAGTTAGAAAATTGCGAAACAAAGATGTGGCTTCGGTTAAGATGCTGTGGCGAAATAATAACAGAGAAGAGATGACCTAGAAAGTAGAAGAGCAAATGAAAAAGAAATACCCTCAGTTGTTTCCCGTACCTACAAATAATTCTATTTCTTGTTTAACTATATTGTATGATTGCTAAATTATGGGGTGTGATGATAATTGGAAAGAAAAGAGAAGAAGAAAGAAAGAGCTCCCCCCTTAAAGTATGTATACTACTCATAAGGTCAATTTAACATTCGAGGATGAATATTTTAAGGGGGGAGGATGTTAGGCCCTGTATGTCCTTAAGTGGTTCAATTAGGAAAGGTTTGGGGACCAAAGTGGAGTTTTCACAACTTGTAGCCTTGAAGACAATTAAGTGTGCCCCACCTTAAATTGTGTTATTTTCCTTTTGGTCCATGTGTGGGGGTGGGGTCAAGATTGTGTGGATATTTACATACTCCCACACTTAGAAAATTTTAAACAACAAGAGCACACACCTGAAGCTCTCGGGTTAAGGGCAAACAAAAATCATAATTTGCTTTCTTCGATTCCACAATTATTTTGATATTACAAACCTTATATATCGAGTTCCCTAAGTAGCATAGAGGTGTTAATTGATCAAGAAAAGGCTCCATTCATCAACTTTTGCGATTTGAGCCTATTTAAGGGGTTGAAGAGGTAAGGTGATCTTTAGTCTTATTTTATGTATTATTAAGGTTCCATGTGTGTTGTAGTATGTTGAATTGAAAGAAATCATGAAGGATAGCATGTTTATGTGAGTTGTGTATGTTAAGGATTGGGGGCAAAAATTTGGATATGTATGATTATAGGGTTATATTGTATTGGGGCCATGAATTTATGTTTAATTAGTATGAATATGATCTTTGTAGGGTGAAGGAAGTATTGGAATTATTTATATGAATATTTGAAGGGTTGGCCGAATTTGGGTTTAAGTATGCAATCAAATGTTATGTTGCGTTGGAAGTATGCATTTGACATTCAGTTGATGTAATATGATTCTTGGAAGGTAAAGGAGTGCTTGAACATAATCTACATGTATATAAAGTATGCTGTCCTAATTTTGTAGTTATGATAAAATGATATTATGTAGTGTATTTAGTGTTGTAATGGCATTGAAAATGCTTGTTGATGTTGTTGGGTTGTTGTTGTTGTTGTTGTTGTTGTTGTTGTTGTTGTTGTTGTGTTGATTAATTTGAGCCGAGTTGAGTCTCGGGGCAGCCCATTTTTTAGGAGAAGTGCTACCAAAATTTTTATAGAATTAAGGACAAATATGGAATTTAAGGCCCAAAAAGGCCTTTAGCTAATCGTTTGGCATTCTTGTGATTTGTTTTTAGATATTAGACATCCGGAAGTATAAGTTGGGTCAGCTTTGTATTGATATTAGTTGGAGAAGGGTTTGAGGTATGTAAAGCATTTTGTTCCTTGGCATGACTTAGTTAAATGTAGATAATGTTATGAATTTTGAAAGATCTCTTGTTTTCTTGCAATTCGAGCTTAAACATGTCTTATGTTCATTCCTTGGTATTTTCATAGAAGTTAGTCATATTTTTGACTCTTGGGTATTTGAAGTTCATAAGTTGTTAAAATATGTAAAATTTGATAAGTTTGAAAGAATATGTTTCCTAATAGTCTGATAAGCGTAAACGTCTGCATCTTTTGATAAAAACCCTGAATTGCCTTGAAAACTATTTTGAGACGTTTCATAGTAGTTTGTATGATTTAGGCTGAGTAAGCTCCTCCTAAGTTAGGCTAGTTCGAGTATCCATCGGCCGTGGGACCCGCGACACCATTTTATGAAATCTTGACAAGTTCTTGAAAGAATTTGGAATAAATAATTTTTTATTTTTAAAAAAATTTTACTGATCCTTGGACTTATGATAATGATTTTTACGGATATGATTTCTCATGACTCTGCTCGTGCCTATCATGATATCCTTCACCGATTCCTGGGTCAGTTATTATCGTATGTATGCCCCCGACAACTAGTTCAGCTACCCCACCAGCTCCTGAGGTTCAAATGCCAGAACCTCCAGCCTCTCAGCAGGGTGCGGAAATAAGGGAGTTACGATAGGCAATACAGTTGTTGACTCAGCTGGTGGCAGGCCAGGCCCACAGGCAGGGGGCAGGTAGTGCTCAGGCTGCTCGCCGTGATAGCTCACGGGCTCATGATTTTCTAACGTGCGAGCCACCAGAGTTCTTTGGGTTCAAACCCAAAGAGGACCCCTATGAGTTCGTATGCCAGATGCAATGGACTTTGCGGCTGATTGGCTCATCTGAGACCGAATCTGTGGAGCTGGCTTCATACCGATTGCATGATGTGGCAGCAAATTGGTACGAGTCTTGGATATTATCTAGAGGCGAGGGTGCCCCGCCAGTTGTTTGGGGTGAGTTCATCGAGGCGATTTTGGCCCATTTTCTAACCCCAAAGGTTAGACGTGTCAGGGAGGATAGATTTTTTATGTTGAGACAGCAGGGTAAGTTTGTTCGAGAATATAACTTGGAGTTTGACTTATTAGCCAGATATGCGTCCTCACATATTGCCAGTATGACAGACCAAATGCATCGATACATAGTGGGTTGCATTCGTACTACATCGATAGTTGTTTAGTGATGGCAGCCCAGCCTGATATGGACATTATTCGCATTCAGGCCCATGCCCAGGGTATGGAAGATTGTTGCAGGGGATGTCAGATTGAGAGAGCAGATGACAGAGGGCAGCACTAAGGGGCCAGGTCATCCGGATATATGGGCGACTATCGAGGCAGATGGCCCCAGCAGCAGCAGGGTAGATATCCTCCTCGGCCAGCATGGAGTACACCCCGACAGATCACTAGTAGGAGGCCAGAAGGTGCCAGTCAGTCAGGGTCAGGCCCGAGTCCCAGCGGTTAGTTGAGACCATTCGCACCCTGGTGTTCTCATTTTGGGAAACGACACCCTGGGGAGTGTCATCTTGCCATGGGTGCCTATTTTTTGTGTGGCCATCAGGGCCACCAGATGCGGGACTGTCCAGATAGAGTTGGTGCAGAGGGGTCAGCTCAGACTTCTAGCGCAGATGGAGCTTCTTCTTTAGCTTCGGTAGCTATGCGCCCTACGGGGTGAGGTACTCCAGCAATAGCAGGTCATGGCAGAGGTCGCGGTGGAGCTCCAGGTTCTAGCGGTCCTTTGAACCATATTTATGCTCTGGCCAGCCGACAGGATCAAGAGGCGTCACCGAATGTGATTACAAGTACATTATTAGTTTGTTCTCGAGCTATGTATGTGTTGATTGATCCTGGTTCCACTTTGTCATATATTTCTCCATTGGTTTCTTGTACAATTGATGTAGAGTCTGAACCAATAGAACCTTTTGAGGTTGCAATCCCGGTAGGAGAATCTATTGTTTCTCCTTTGGTTTCTTGTACCATTGATATAGAGTCAGAACCGATAGAGCCATGTGAGGTTGCGACCCCGGTAGGAGAATCTATTATCGTTAGCCGAATTTGTAGAAATTATCCTGTATCTATTTGTGACCGCTGTACTAGGGCCGACTTGATAGAGCTGGATATGACCGATTTTGACGTGATTATGGGTATGGATTGGCTAGCTTCCTGCTATGCTAAGGTTGATTGCCAAAAGAAGATAGTCCAATTCTAGTTCCCAGGAGAGCCAATCCTTGAATGGTCAAGCGATGTTGCTACGTCGAGGGGTAAGTTTATTTCTTACCTCAAGGCCAAAAGAATGATTAGAAAGGGTTATCTTTATAACTTAGTTCGGCTGCATGACTTGAATGCAGAAACACCAACTTTCCAATCGGTTCCAGTGGTTAATGAGTTCCTAGATGTATTTCTGGATGAACTTTTGGGTCTTCCTCCTGAGCAGCAAGTCGAGTTTAGCATAGATCTATTGCCAGGCACTTAGTCTATCTCTATCCCTCCATATAGAATGGCGCCAGCTGAATTGCAGGAATTGAAGGAGCAACTGAGGGATCTATTAGAGAAAGATTTTATTCGGCCTAGCACCTCACCCTGGGGAGCCCCGGTATTATTTGTGAAGAAGAAGGATGGGTCACTGCGGATGTGTATTGACTACCAGTAGCTGAACAAGGTAACTATAAAGAATAAATGCCCCCTCCCCAGGATTGATGATCTGTTTGACCAGTTCCAGGGAGCTAAATATTTCTCGAAGATAGACCTGTGATCGGGTTATCATCAGGTGAGGGTACGGGAAGAAGATATTCCTAAAACAGCATTTCAAACTCAGTACAAGCATTATGAATTTAGACTTATGTCTTTTGGGCTGACAAATGCTCCAGTTGTGTTCATGGACCTTATGAATCGGGTTTTCAGACCATTCTTGGATGTGTTCGTGATTGTATTTATTGATGATATCCTAGTTTATTCTCGATCAGAGGAGGACTATGCAGATCATTTGAGGACGGTACTTGGCACTCTTTGTCACCAAAAGTTATATGCTAAATTCTCCAAATATGAGTTCTGGCTGTCTTCGGTGGCATTCTTGGGCCATATTGTAGGAACTGACGGCGTCCGGGTAGACTTCCAAAAAATTGAGGCCGTAAAGAATTGGCCAAGGCCTATGACGCCGACCAAGGTACATAGTTTTCTAGGGTTAACTGGTAATTAAAGGAGATTTATAGAGAAATTCACTTCCATTGCATCGCCTCTGACAAGGCTAACACAGAAAGGACCGAAGTTCCAATAGTACGATGCTTGCGAGCGCAGCTTCAAGCTATTGAAGGATAAACTGACTACAACTCCAGTTTTGACTCTTCCTGAAGGTCCAGACGGGTACGTGATTAATTGTGATGCCTCCCGTGTTGGTTTGGGGTGTGTGTTAATGCAGCACGACAAGTTAATAGCCTATGCTTCCCGGTAGCTCAAGAAGCAAGAGCAGAATTATCCTACCCATGATCTAGAATTAGCTACGGTGATCCATGCCTTGAAAATATGGAGACATTATTTATATGGCGTTCATGTTGATGTTTATACAGATCACAAGAGTCTCCAGTACTTATTCCCATGCCTTGAAAATATGGAGACATTATTTATATGGCGTTCATGTTGATATTTATACTGATCATAAGAGTCTCCAGTATATATTTAAGCAAAAGGAGAAGAACTTGTGGTAGCGGAGGTGGATAAAATTGCTGAAAGACTATGATATTAATATTCTTTACCATCCAGGGAAAGCTAATGTCGTAGCTGATGCACTTAGTCGCAAGTCTATGGGTAGTTTGGCTGACATGCCTCCATAGAAGAAGGAGATAGTTTGTGACATTCATCAGTTAGCTAGTCTGGGAGTCCGTTTTGCAGATTCTTGAGATATAGGGGTTTTTGTTTGAGGTACGGCTGAATCTTTTATTGTAGAGGAGATTAAGTGACGTTAGTACAAATATCTTGTCTTAGCTCAGTACAGAGACATAGCCCTGGGAATGGGACAAACCCCGTTTGAATTCTCCCCCGAAGGAACTTTGTTATTCAGAGGCAGGTTATGTGTACCTGATGTTGCAGGGTTATGGCGATGGGTTATGGGTGAAGCACATTATGCCCACTATTCTATTCACCCTGGATCGACAAAAATGTACCATGACCTCAGATGCTTATATTGGTGGGACGGCATAAAACGAGACATAGCAGAGTTTGCTGCTCAGTGCCCGAATTGTCAACAAGTGAAGATTGAGCATCAGAAGCCTTGTGGGTTGTTACAGGAAATGGAGATACCGACGTGGAAGTGGCAAATTATCAATATGGACTTTATTACAAGCTTACCTTGCACTCCACAAAGGTATGACTCTATTTGGGTTATTGTTGACCTGCTAACAAAATTAGCTTATTTTCTTTTGGTGCGGACTACCTACTCGGCTGAGGACTATGCCAAATTGTATATCAGGGAGATTGTGCAGCTTCATGGTGTTCCCGTATCCATTATCTTCGATAGAGGTGCCCAGTTTATAGTGAATTTCTGGCAGACATTTCAGGCAGGTTTAGGGACGCAGGTAAGTCTCGGCACAGCATTCCATCCTCAAACTGATGGCCAAGCCGAGCATACTATTCAGACCCTGGAAGATATATTATGGGCCTGTGTGATCGATTTCTGAGGTAGCTGGGATGATCATTTACCGTTGATTAAATTTGCTTATAATAACAGCTACCACTCTAACATTCAAATGGCACCGTATGAGGCATTATATGGTAGAAAGTGTCGATCACTGATCAGTTAGTTCGATGTTGGCGATACTGAGTTGATTGGACCGGACATGATCTAGCAGGCAGTGGATAAAGTAAAACTCATTCGGGAGCGATTATTAGCAGCTCAGAGTCGACAGAAGTCTTATATAGATAAACCCCGTCAACAATTAGAGTTTCAGGTTGGAGACTGGGTATTTCTTAAAGTATCACCCATGAAAGGCATTATGAGATTCGATAAGAAAAGGAAGCTCAGTCCAAGGTACATTGGCCCGTATCAGATCATTCGTAGAATAGGCAAGGCTGCCTACGAGATAGAGCTGCCAGCTGATTTTGAAGGAGTTCACCCGGTATTTCATGTTTCTATGCTTTGTAAATGTATTGGTGATCCTTCCAGAATTTTTTCTGTGGATGTTATTTAGGTTACTGAGGAGCTATCTTTTGAAGAACAACCCATAGATATATTGGACCGTCAAGTCAAAAAATTACAAAACAGATGTGGCTTCGGTTAAAGTGCTGTGGTGGAATAATAACAGAGAAGAGATGACCTAGGAAGCAGAAGAGAAAATAAAAAAAAAATACCTTCAGTTGTTTCTCGTACCTATAGGTAATTCTATTTCTTGTTTAACTGTATTGTATGATAGCTAAATTATGGGGTGTGATGATAATTGGAAAGAAAAGAGAAGAAGAAAGAAAGAGCTCCCCCTTAAATTATGTATACGACCCATAAAGTCAATTTAACATTCGAGGACAGAGAAGAAGAAAGAAAGAGCTCCCCCCTTAAATTATGTATACGACTCATATGGTCAATTTAACATTTGAGGACAAATGTTTTAAGGGTGGGAGGATGTTAGGCCCTGTATGTCCTTAAATGGTTCAATTAGGAAAAGTTTGGGGACCAAATTAGAGTTTTCACAACTTGTAGCCTTGAAGACAATTAAGTATGCCCCACCTTAAATTGTGTTATTTTCCTATTGGTCCATGTGTGGGGGTATGAATTAGAGTTTTCACAACTTGTAGCCTTGAAGACAATTAAGTATGCCCCACCTTAAATTGTGTTATTTTCCTATTGGTCCATATATGGGGGTGGGGTCAATATTGTGTGAATATTTACATACTATCTCTCCATTCTTATAAACACTTCCCACACTTAGAAAATTTTAAACAACAAGAGCACACACACCTGAAGCTCTCGGGTTAAGGGCAAACAAAAATCATAATTCGCTTTCTTCGATTCCACAATTATTTTGACGTTACAAACCTTATATATCGAGTCCCCTAAGTAGCATGGAGGTGTTAGTTGACCAAGAAAATGCTCCTTTCATTGACTTTGGCGATTTGAGCCCATTTAAGGGGTTGAAGAGGTAAGTTGATCTTTAGTATTGTTTTATGTATTATGAAGGTTCGATGTGTGTTGTAGTATGTTGAATTGAAAGAAATCATGAAGGATAGCATATTAAGTGAGTTGTGTATGTTAAGGATTGGGGCCAAAAATTTGGATATGTATGATTATAGGGTTATGTTGTATTGGAACCATGAATTTATGTTTAATTAGTTTGAATATGATCTTTGTAAGGTGAAGGAAGTATTGGAATTATTTATATATACATTTGAAGGGTTGGCCGAATTTGGGTTTAAGTATGTAATCAAATGTTATGTTGCGTTGGAAGTATGCATTTGACGTTTAATTAATGTAGTATGATTCTTGGGAGGTAAGGGAGTGCTTGAGCATTATCTACATGTATATATAGTATGCTGCCCTGATTTTGTAGTTATGATAAAATGATATTATTTAGTGTATTTGGTATTGTAATAGCATTGAAAATGCTTGTTGATGTTGTTGGGTTGTTGTTGTTGTTGTGTTGATTAATTTGAGCCGAGTTGAGTCTCGGGGCAGCCTATGGTTTAGGGGAAGTGCTAGCGAAATTTTTGTAGAATTAGGGGCAAATATGTAATTTAAGGCCCAAAAAGGCCTTTAGCTAATCGTTTGGCATTCTTGTGATTTGTTTGTAGATATTAGACATCCGGAAGTATAAGTTGGGTCGGCTTTGCGTTGGAATTAGTTGGAGAAGGGATTGAGGTATGTAAAGCATTTTATTCCTTGGCATGACTTAGTTAAACGTAGATAATGTTATGAATTTCGAAAGATCCCTCTTTCCTTGCAATTCGGGCTTAAACAAGTCTTATGTTCATTCCTTGGTATTGTCATAGAAGTTAGTCATATTTTTGACTCTTGGGTATTTGAAGTTCATAAGTTGTAAAAATTTGATAAGTTTGAAAGAATATGTTTCCTAATAGTCTGACAAGCGTAAACATTCACATCTTTTGATAAAAAGCCCGAATTGCCTTGAAAATTGTTTTAAGACGTTTCATAGTAGTTTGTATGATTTAGGCTGAGTATGCTCCTCCTAAGTTAGGCTAGTTCGGGTTTCCATCGGCCATGGGACCCGTGACACCCTTTTATGAAATCTTGACAAGTTCTTGAAAGAATTTGGAATAAATAATATTTTATTTTTTAAAAAATAAATAATTTACTGATCTTTGGGCTTATGATAATGATTTTTATGCATATGATTTCTCACGACTCTGCTCGTGCCTATCATGATATCCTTCACCAATTCCTGGGCCAGTTGTTATCGTACGTATTATGACATATATATATACATTCTGGTGTTAGGCTGTATACAACGGGTCGATTTGCCCATAGGCAGGCTTTGCTTAGACTGGGGTTATAAGGCACTAGGCTTTTGATCTATGGACATTATGACTTGTGAGTACAGGGCCGAAGATCGCCCTAGCTCACGTTGGTGCAGGGCCGAAGATCGCCCTGGCTCACTTCTTCTATGTTGTATTATGTGACAGAAATTTCGGGGATTTGAATTTTCTAGTGATATGCGGTGGATGGCGCAGTTTTGGAGGTCACCACCAGTTTTGATCCGTTAGGCATGATTTTGTATTTTGAAAATAAACATTTTATTATTTTTGGATATGCATTTGATTTTCCTACTCCCATTTTGACTACAACCTTGATTTACATTCTGTACATTCGGCTTTACATTTTCGGTACGTATTCCATACTGACCCCTTTTGCTTCAGGGGCTGCGTTTCATGCCCGCAGGTACCAACGTACAGGTCAGCGACCCACCAGCTTAGGGTTCCCACCTACTGTGTGAAGTGCTCCCTTTACTTTGGAGCGAATATTTGGTATATATATTTATTTACTATTTTTGCATATACGTTCATTCGAGGGTACGATAGGGCCCTGTCCCGTCCTATGATTCTTTTTATTCATTTAGAGGTCTGTGGACGCCTGTGTTTGTGGGTTATGCCAGTTTTGTATGACTATATACGTATGTTATGTATGTTGAGCGGTTTTGACCACAGCAGTGACCTTGTCGGCCTGCATATGCATTTGTATGATATTCTGTTGGATTTTCTGAGTGCAGGGTATTTGGGATAGTTAGTAAAACAAAGGAACCTCTGCCAAAATTTTTGTAAATGCATCAGTCGCTATAATCAAAATATAGCTTAGTAGTTGTGTCTGGGTGCCGATAGTTAGTAAAACAAAGGAAACTCTGCCAAAATTTTTGTAAAAAATAAGATATCTTCTATAATTGTAATTTGGCTTTGTGTTTGTGTCTGGGTGCCCCAATCGGGCACTAGTCATAGCCCATGGGCTGGGTCGTGACACTTGAATATGAGGGTAAAATAATAATCATGCTTAACCCCTCAACTTGACATGAATAGCTCATAAGAGGATAAAATCTTGAAATAGCGCTGAACTTGTCACTTGTAAAACCATAGATATCTTTCATGAATTAAACATATGCATGTAAGCCCTTAATCATCATGAAATCACTAGACTTTAAATCATATAATAGTTCATCAACAACTTGATAATTCTTGTCATGTAATTTCATCAATCACATGGTGGGTTCATGACACTTGTTCAAAATCATGCAACTCAAGAGTAAAACCAGAAGAGTAAACACAATTTAAATCAACCAACCAATATTGTAGTAAAACCCTCATTTAGGGTATCTTGAAATTCATCTAAGAATTCAAAATAGTTCATCGTTTTCATAGTTCACATCATGCATAACTTCAATAGATTTAAATCAACTCATGGTATGAGATTAAAAATAGATATTCATGCATAATCAATCAATACTTGATAAACCCCCACATAATTTACGTTCATAATTCATAATAAGAGATACCCATAAGTTTGCATAATCAACCAACACTTGATAAACCCCAATATTGTTTACATTCATATTTCATAATAAGAGATACCCATAGGTAATACAACTTAAAATCATGCAATTTTCATAAAAAAAAGAAGGTCGGGCTCCATGGGTGAAAGAACCCATGGATGAAGACCCACATACCTTAAATCTTGAATTTTTTAGAATGAACTTAATGGGGACTTGAAGCTTGAGATAGGGTTCTTGAGTTCCAAAATTGAGCTTGAAATCCTTAAATTTGAATGAGAGATTTGATAAAGTCTTGTAGAGGCTTTAGAGAGGGTTTTGTGAATTCTAGAGTTGAAAAATGGCTAAGCATGAAAGATTTCATGTTTAAATGGGCATTAGGTTATGACCCCAATGCCATCAAACTAAATTGGAAAAATAGGGAAGGAAATGCAATGTCCACGCCCCTGGCGCGATGTGGATGAAACATAAAGCACAAGTTACACAGTGGAGCGCCCTAGGCGCGTCGCGGCCTGGGCGCGCATGGCCACTAGAAACCAAAAATTAGCAAAAATTATTTTTTCCTATGGGTCTTCTAAAATCCAGGTTATACCCATTTTCCACTCTATTTTTCTTCCTGATCAAGAATATGAAGTTAGATTTTTGAGAATTCATGCATGGATTTTAAGATATATAGAAATTACAATTATGGGGCATTCTGAAGCATATAAGGGGTGTTTTAATATCTCTCCCTTGGGAACATTCATTCCCAAATGTTAAAGAAATATGCGTAAGAGAAGTAATTATGAAGGATTTAGCCTGACATGAATGCAACAAATGCACTTAAACATTATTTTAAAAAAAGTCTCAACATGAATGTCCAAAAATCACCATAAGTTTGTCACCATGAACATGAATGCATGCAAAAATGATGTGAGGGCTAAAACTTAAGACTTGAAATCGTAGATAGGACTTGATTTATTACCTTCGTCTTGAGTAGAGTGGAAGAGATATGGATATCACTTTTTCATGTCCGCCTCTAGTTTGCCTTGTGGCACTTTCAACTTGTTGATTCCTCTTAAGGACCTTGATGGATGCTATATTTTTGTTTCTCAATCTTTTCACTTGTCTATCCAATATCTCCATTGGTACCTCCTTATAGGTCAAATTATCTTTCATAACACCCACAACTTATAATGGTACTATAGTATTTGGGTTACCAATACATTTCTTCAAGATGGAGACATGGAAGATCGGATGGATCATGTTCATATCCATAGGCAACTCCAATTCGTAGGCAACTTTACCAATTTTTCTCAAAATTCTATAAGGTCCCATAAACCATGGGTTCAATTTCCCTTTCTTACCAAATCGGACCACACCTTTCATGGGTGAGACCTTCAAGTAAATATTAAACTCAAGGTCTCCTTCTCACATCGGAATAAGACTTTTGTCTAGTTTGAGCCATCTTGAATCTCTCTCTTATAAATCTCACATTCTTCAAAGCATCCATAACCAAATTCGGGCCTAACAAAACCATCTCCCCTACATCAAACTACCCAACAGGGAATCTACAACGCCTACCATATAAAGCTTCAAAGGGAGCCATATCAATGCTTGAGTGGTAGCTATTTTTGTAAGCAAACTCAATAAGTGGAAGATGTTCATCCAACTACCTTTAAACTCCAAAACACAAGCCCTAAGCATATCCTCAAGAGTTTGGATAGTCCTTTTGGGTTGGCCATCCGTTTGAGGATGAAAAGTCGGGCTAAGTTTAAACTTGGTACCAAGACCACTTTGAAAGGATCTCCAAAAATGTAAAGTGAATTGAGCACCACGATCCAAAATGATAGTTGGCCATCCGTTTGAGGATGAAAAGCTGTTCTAAGCTTGACCTTGGTACCAAGATCATTATGTAAGGATCTCCAAAAATGAGAAGTAAATTGAGCACCACGATCCAAAATGATAGACAAGGGTACCCTATGCAATCTAACAAAATCATTAATATACAACTTGGCATAATCTTTGGCCCTATAAGTTGTTTTACTGTAGAAAGTGAACCAACTTAGTCATCCTATCAACAATAACCCAAACAGAATCATAGTGTTTCCTAGTCTTACGCAAACCAATCATAAAATCCATGTTGATCTCTTCTCACTTCCAAGTAGGAATTTCTATGTCTTGGGCTAGGCCACTTGTCCTTTGATGTTTGACTTTCACTTGTTAGCAATTGTGACACCTGACTATTAATTTAGCAATATCTCTCCTCATACCACCCCTCAAATACACCACCCTCAAGTCTCTATACATCTTTATGGAGCTGGTGTGAATAGAATTGGATGAATTATAAGCCTCCATCAAAATCAACTTTCTTAAGTCATCAATATTAGGCACACACAACCTACCTTGGTACCTAAGAGCACCATCTCCCTCTTGGGAGAAAACCTCCACTTTACCATCCTTCACCAAAACCTTCAACTCTAGTAACGAGGGGTCAAGGTCTTGTTTTAACTTGACTTCCTCAATCAAAGAATATTTGGGACCATTAACAACCACTACACCACCCTTATCAACTTCATTCAACCTAACCCCCAACCTACATAACAATTGAACTTCTCTAGCCACCTCTCTGTTACAAACATCAATATGAGTTTGTCCACCCATGGATACTCTACTTAGAGCATCGGCCACAACATTAGCTTTGTCGGGATGATAGGGCAGACTCATGTCATAATCCCTAAGGAGTTCTAACAAACTTCTTTGCTTCAAATTAAGATCTTTTTATGTGAAAACATATTGGAGACTCTTGTGATTGGTAAACACATATACATGAACCCCATACAAATAATGATGCCAAATTTTCAAAGCAAATACAACGGCCGCCAATTCAAGATCATGGGTGGGACAATTTCACTCATGTACCTTAAGTTGTCTAGAGGAATATGCTATAACTTTGCCATTTTGCATCAAAACACACCCCAAACCAATTCTTAGGGCATTACAATAAACCACAAATCCTTCTGGTAAAGCCAAATTAGGAGCAGAGATAAACTTGTCTTACAAAGTTTGAAATCTCTTTTCAGTTTCATCAATCTAAACAAAATTTCCCTTCTTTTGGGTCAACTTTGTCATAAGGGAAGCAATAGAAAAGAAACCATTCACAAACCTCCAGTAGTAACTCGCAAAACCTAAGAAAGTCCTAATATTCATCAAAGTCGAGGGCCTAGGCCAACTCCTTATCACCTCGATCTACTTAGGGTCCACTTTAATTCCATCACCCGACACCACATTCCCTAGGAATCAACCTCTTTCAACAAAAATTCACACTTTTGATATTTAGCAAACAACTCTTATCCTGTAAGATTCACAACACTACCCTCAAATGATTCACATGTTCTTCACTCTGAGAATAAATCAATATATCATCAATAAAGACTACCACGAACATATAAATGTAGGGTTTAAAGACCCTATTTATGAGATCTAAATATAGTCAGTGCACTAGTCGAGCGAAAAGACATTACCAGAAATTCACAATGCCTATACCTAGTTCGAAAAGTCATCTTGGGAATATCACACTCCCTCACTCTCATTTGGTTATACCAGACCAAAGATTGATCTTAGAAAAGTCACTAGCCCCTTGTAGTTGATCAAAACGGTCATCAATCCTTGGTAGAGGATACTTGTTTTTTATAGTGACTCTATTGAGTTGCCCATAATCAATGCACATTCTAAGAAAACCATGCTTTTTCTTTATAAACAACACTAGTGTACCCCAAGGTGACTTGCTAGGCCTTATGAAACCCTTCTCCAACAAATCCCTCAATTAATCCTTCAACTCTTCTTAGGCCATACAGTAAGGGGGAATGGAAGTGGGTTATGTATCAGGGAGGAGGTCTATATGGAAGACTATTTCCCTTTTGGGAGGAATACTGGGAAGCTCATGGGGAAAGACATCAAGAAACTCTTTGACCTTCGAAGCTGACTCAATAGGAAGGACATTAGACTCAATATCCCTAACCTTTATAAGGTGGTAAATGTAACCCATAGAAATCAATTTTGAGCTTTAACACAAGAAATAAATCTACCCTTGACCACCACATTACAACTTTCCCATTTAAGGACAGGTTCATTAAGGAATTGGAATCTAACCTTATGGGTCCTACAATTAATAGAAGCATGATATGCATATAACCAATCCATCCCAAGATAATATCAAAATCTACCATATCAAGTTCAACAAAATCCAAAGGCAAGACTTTATGCAATATGGACATGAGACAATCTCTACAGACTCTTTTAGCAATAATGGACCCACCAATGGGGGTAGACACTTCATAAGGTTCACACAATAATTAGGGAAACACATGAAGCTTATTGGCAACAAAAGAAGTAATGAAAGAAAGAGTAGCAATCAGATCTATCAATGCATACACATCATAATTAAAAACTTTTAACATACTAGTAACAACATCGGGCACCTCATTCATTCCTTGCCTTCCTTGGAGAGAATATAATCTGTTTTTCCTTGGAGCACCCCCTTGTTGGCCTCCCTTTGCCCTTTGATCCACATTAGCACTTTGGCCTTGAGGACAACCATGTCTACCCTTGTGTTAAGCATGCAGGCAATCAAAAAACTTTTGACCCACTTCACCACAACCAAAGAAAGCATTAGAGTTCTTCAAAAATGTACCACCATGGTTTCTCCAACACATTTGGCACTTAGGGTGGGTCATCCCACCATTGTAACCTTAGAATCTTGGGTTAGACACCCCATTATTAGCAAATTGCTTGTTCAAAACATTGGAGGACTCTTGGCCTTGCAACTTGTGACCCTGTTAAAACCAGCCACCCTTAGAACATTGGAAACTACCCTCAAATCGAGCCCTCTTGGACTCTCCACTTCTCTTCTTTCTAAGTTTTCACCCTCAAGTTATTCAGCATATATCATGAGCCGAGACAAGTTCATATCACTCACTAGCATAGTGGTACAACACTTTTTATTTACCAAGTTGGACACCCTCGACACAAATGAAATACCCCTAAACGGCCCCAAAAATATGCTTTGAAAATGCCTATAATCATAATTTCTATATATCTCAAAATTCGTGCTTGATATCGAAAATCTGACTTCATATTCGTGATCAAGGGGCAAAATTGAGTTGGGAATGGGATAACCCTGATTTAAGAGGACTCGTATCGAAAAATGATTTTCAAAAAATTTGATTTCCAGAGGTAATCCGCGCCCTCATCGCAATGCGCCAAGGGCGCGAATCAGTGTTAATTTTTCCTTAAAATATTATTTTGGTCCAAAGGCCTTGGGACATATCCCTTTAACAATTTATGCGTGAAAATACCTATACTTAGCCATTTTTCAAATCTATATCACTCAAGACCCTCTAAAAACCCTCTCTAGCACTTAACCAAATATTTCATCCAAATCCAAGTGTCTCAAGCATAATTTCGAATCTCAAGAACTCCATTTAAGCTTCAAGTCTCCTTCAAATCTACATCAAGAAAACCCAAGTTTAAGGTATATGAGTTTCATCCATTGAGTCCTTTCATCCATGTAGTCCAACCTTTTTAAATGAAATTTACATGTTTTCAAGTTGTATTACTTATAGGTATTACTTAATATAGATCATGATTATAAATTATGTTAGCGTCTGATGAAATATTAATTGGAAACACATGTGAACCTATTTCAAGCTTATACGATAAGATGGTTATCTATTGTGACTATGCTTGTTTTGACCTATAAAACTATTATTTATTATGAGATTTGATGATGAATTTTAAGGTATCTTACATGAGGGTTCTTACTATGTGTTGGTGGGTTCATTTAGATTGCATTTTTTCATATTATTTTAGTATTGAATTACATGATTTTGAACTAGCATTACATGCCCACCAAGTGTTTGATAAAATGTCTTGACAAGGATTCTCCAGTTATTGGTGGTCTACTATATGGTTTATAAGTTAAGTGACTTTATGATGATTAGGGGATTGTATCTATGTATTGAATTCATGAAAAGTATCTATAGTGTTGCAAGTTGACCATACCTTGTTGGGGGGTGAAATACCCAATCACCTTGTTAAGGGGGTGACATGCCTCAACTACCTTGTCGGGGGTGACATGCCCGTACTACCATGTTGAGGAGTAGATACCTTGACCAACTTGTCGGGGGTGATATGACCATACTATCATATTGAGGGGTAGATACCTTTATCACCTTGTCGAGGGGTGACATGCCCATACTACCATGTTGAGGGTAGATATCTCGACCACCTCGCCGAGGGGATGACATGCCATGGATTCCAAGTAGTATATGTTTGGTCTATGATTATGGTCTCTTCCCACACATGTAATCTATATTTGCAAGTTATATGATTTACAAGCATGTTTTACCTCAAGCATTTATCATGTATGTCATATTGATATTATACCTATCCATTACTTATGACTATGCATTTTTACTATGTTGGCTTATTTCATGTTACATTGCATCCTACATACTTAGTACATTAAAACATACTAATGCATACTCTATGCCTATATGATGTTACCATGTAGGAACTGGAGCATCTCTCGGTCTTTCTCCATGTGGCTAGTGTTAGAGCCCGTAAATTGATGTTTTGGAATCATTCCGAACTTTGGGACCAACATTGAAACTTTGGAAATTCTACACTTAAGTATAATTTTGGAGAAATGGAGAATTTTAGTTGGAATTTTCTTTTGGTATGTGAGTTGAAATTTATGGATGTTTACATGTACAAGTGTACACTTACTAGACCAAGAATTATACATCCTTATATTATATGTTCACATGTTGGAAAATATATAATTCTAGAATATAAGTGTGTAGCCTTGTGGTTGGTCCAAGTTTTTAATTTTGACTAAGGTTTTAATACTTGAAGGGATATGTGTTATTATATATACATTCAAATATGTTACAAGAAGGTTACATCACATTCTAATTGGAGTGTTGTGTTGCGATTCTTGGAAAGTTTTGAAGTAATTTAATATGTTATTTATGTACATATTGAGTAGCTATCCAGATTTTGAAATTTTCGTAAAATGAGCTTATTTCGCGTTTTAGCGTTTTAAGGTTCCATTTGATGTCAAGAGTTTGTGTTGGGTGTTTGGGTGATGGAATGCGATCTTTGGAACATATAGGAGTGTTTAAATATGGTTGAATTGTACCCTAGGAGCTGCTGCCCCTGTGTGACAGTTTTGCATAAAAGAGAGTATAGGGTTGTGCTTTGACGTTTTAAGTTTTCGCTTTAGTTTTGCATAAAAGAGAGTATAGGGTTGCGCTTCAACGTTTTAAGTTTTCGTTTGGTATTTTAATGATTCAATTGGACTCTTGAGGCTTGTTGGAGTAGTTGAATGTGTTGAGTGTGTGAATTATCATGTTGCTGCCCCTGTTTTCAGTTTTGGTTAATTTTCAAGTTGGTTGAGGAATTAAGAAAAGTTTTGTGGCTT
>DF361205.1:28765-54693 GCA_000787875.1 Solanum virginianum | reverse complement strand
AAGTTCGTTAGTGTGTTTAGCGAGGGATCCGAGATATGCTTATTGTGGTGAATTCTATCATCCAAGGACAAACCACCATTTCTCAACCTATGATGTTTTATTTATGTTATTTACTTTGAGGGTGAGCCCGGGATATGTCTTGGCCCCCGTCCTATGGACATCTTGTAAACTTCCTTACATTTATGTGCTAACTGTTCTATTCGAAGATTATGTTTATGGATATGATTATGTAATGGTTTGTGACTAGAGGCATTGTTGGACGTCTTATAAATTCTTTTATAATTATATGTTAAATGTTATGGTTGGAGATCATGTTTATGGATATAGCTACTTATTGGTTACCGTCATGTTGATTGATTATGAGTTTTATGGTATGGTTATGTGTTATGATGTGGAAGATCCTAACTCTCAAATTGCCCCCATAGAGTGAGTCCTACTTACTCGCCCCGTAGTATATATATGTGCTATGTGTTATGTGGAATCATGTTACTCCCTTTCCCTATGACATCCCCAAAGCTTGAGTCCTACTTTCTCGTCCCTTAAAATTATGTGTATACTATCTATATGCACTTCTAAATCGATAATGTGTGAATAGATATTATGAGGCTTATTTGGGGACTTTCGGGTTCCCATTCGCCATGTCACTCCTAGACCCTAGTGTTACAACCCATATTTTCATGCATTGGAGTGGTTGTGGAGGTTCGGGACCTAAGTGGGTTTTTAAAAAAAAAAAAGAGTTGAACAATTGTAAAGAAGAGTATGTGTGTAAATTCTTNGTGTGATTCTAAGACCAAGAAAAATCTAGACTCATTAAATTGAGGTGGACCTACTTGAAATTTTGTCACAATCCTATTGGACCATGTGTTGGGAGTGGGGCTAACCTATTCTTTTTCCCTTATCTTTATATATGTATGCATATATGTCGCTTTTACAGAAGGAAAATGAGAGGGAGTCTTACACTTAGAAGAAAAAGAAGAAAATAAATTCAACCAAGATTTCTCTCCATTCTTCTCCTGGCCTCTCTCTATATATATGTGTGTTACATGTTCCTCTCAAGGCCATCTCCTTCTTCCGAAGTACTTAGAAAAAAAAAAACAGCGCAAAATTTGAAGAAAACTGAACACTATTTCGGGTGAAGAGTACTTCATCCAACAATTCATTTTTTTATCTTTCGACCAATTGATGCTTCAAGACTACTATATTGGGTCCCCCAAGTAGGGTAAAAGTATCGGTTTGTCGAGAAAATGCCTCAAAATTTGGATTTGAAGATTTAAAGTTGTTGAAGAGTTGTAAGATAAGTGTAATTTTCTCTTCTTTTGAGTTAAAATTAAGCTTGTATATCATTTAGGGGTTGTTAAATTGAAAGAATAACCAAGAGATTTGGTTTGATTAAGTGAGTTCTAAGTTTGAAAGTTTTTGGGTTCAAAATGAGGTTTATGAATGTGAATGAGATTTTATTGTCTTAAAATCATGTGTGTGGGTCTAAGTAACTTGAAAATGATTCTTGTAGTATGGAGTGAGTAGGACAATTTATGTGTATACATTCTTGGTGTGGTGGGTCAAAATTGGATCCCTTGTGGTGTGGAAATGTTGCGTTTTGACTTTGGGAGTTTACGTTGGGCGGTTTGTCTGAAATTGACAACTATGATCCAACTACTTTCAAACGTATATACTGAGCCCCTTTTTGAATAATTATGGTGTGTCTTCTTTTCCTTTGTGGAGAAAGTTACATATAGGAGTGTTTGAACATGGTATATATGTTTAAAATGACTGCTGCCAAATTTTCCAGTTTTGGATAAAAATGTGACATGTTGGGCTTTGGCATTTTAAGGTTTTGTTTGGCATTTGAATGATATAATTAGATTCTTGGGGTGTGAAGAAGTTTTTGAAGGTGTTGAGTATGATATAAATTGGTATGCTGCCCTGTTTTCAATTATTCGTATGTATACGTGAAGATGGACCCGTGCAAGGATTGAATTGTGTATATTTTTTTATATATAGCTGCTGTCCAGTTTTGCTTTGGGATGGGAACAAAGTTCGTTAGTGTGTTTAGCGAGGTTATGGACTTGGAAAGGTCCGTTGTTGGTTGTTGAATTGTTCTTGTTGTTGTTGTTGATGATGAATAGGAGCCAAGAAGGGCTCTCAGAATGGTATCATTTAAGGAGATATGCTATCGAAATTTCTATACAATGTTTGGGATAAAATTTAGAAGTTAAAGTCCATAATGAAGACTAACTATGACGCTATTGTGATAATTGTAGACATTGGGCGTTCAAAAGAGTAAAGTTGGATTTGGTATATTGTTGGAGCTAACTTTGCAAGGAAGAGAGGTATGTAAAGCTCTCCAGCTTGAGCCTTATGAAAGGTTGGTAAATTTGAAACCATCTATTTCCCAATACTTTGATAATAATAAGAGAATTTATGGTAAGCTATATATATATATATAAATGTCATTATTGTTGGACAAGAATAAGTCTTTACTATTCCAAAAATTTAATAAGTATTTCTATGACATCCAACTTGCGCTTAAGTATACTTTTGTTCCTTCTTCGTGATTTAAAAAAACCACTAGTATATCTTGACTCCTATGTACTAAAAGTTTGTTGGCTAAGAAAGTATGATTCCTAAAGTGTGATAAATTTGGCAACTATGTAAGTTGGGTCCGTTTGCTAATTATGTAAATCAACTAGCTTTGTTAGATATGAAAATTTGACAAGCTTGAGCCTTATGAAAGGTTGGTAAATTTGAAACCATCTATTTCCCAATACTTTGATAATAATAAGAGAATTTATGGTAAGCTATATATATATATATAAATGTCATTATTGTTGGACAAGAATAAGTCTTTACTATTCCAAAAATTTAATAATAACTTAAGTGTGAACACGAATGCCCCACTATTCTTTTGGAAATCTAGCTTTGAATAAGATCCATGGTCGTCTTTGGTATACTTTAGTAACTATGTTTCGGCTTGACTCTTGTATTCTTAAAAATTACAAGTTCGAGAAAGTGTGTGATATTATAAACAACTTTTGAAGGATCCTCTTCCAAGGGTATTCAGTTTTATTTATATTCTTATACCCCTTAAACTTGGTAAGCTTGTAAGTTGCCGAAGTATGAAAAGTTTGATATGTTTGAAGAATTATGTATTCTGAATGCCCCAAAAGTCCATGTATGCCTCATGTTGATGGTTAGTCGTTAGTGTGATCAGTAACTAAATCTTTAGTTCCTTGTACCTTCCAAGTCCTCTATTAATAGGAATATATAGAGTTAGTAAAAATGAAAGAATTTAGCACAAATACTACCTCCACTCCATATAGGAATGTGTGTTATATTTTTGACAAATTTTAAAGTAACTTGGTATTCCTAATATTATGTATTCAATGGTCAAATGAGTATTTGTACTAGGCTTGAGATTTTAGATAAGTGGTTAACTGTGGAAGCTGGATGAGTTAGTTGTCAAAGTTGTAAATGGCGAAAGTTGAATAAGTTTGGAAATAATGAGCTATGTACTTAGCTTTTGCATCCTTAAAAATTTGAAAGACCATTTGGGGTGCTTCTTAGTAATTTCCATGACATAAGAAAGAGACGATATTAAAGTTGCAAGAGGAGAAAGTTTAATGCCCAAAGCTTGTAATTTATGAAAGTTTAACAAGTTGGTAAATTGTGGAAATTGGACAAGTTTGGAAATAGGGAGAGTTTGATAAGTTTGCAACAACATAGGCCCTAAGATATTTTTTTAAAATAATAATAATAATAATATTAATAATGTAAAGAATTATGTTTCTGACCAAAATGCTATTTTGAGACATGTCCTAGTAATTTATAAGCTTTGACCAAGTATGTCCTTCTAAAAATTAAGTTAGTCCAGGTTTCTATCGACCGTGGGACCCACGACATCTCTTTCTTGAAATATAGCAGTCCTAAAAGGATTTAGTACAAATAATATGTTAAGTTCGAATTTAGATATATTACTTATCTTTTGGGTTTATTACGAATATTTTGTGCCTATGATTACGCACAACTTTGTTTGTGCTTACTATGATATAGATATGGTTATGATTTGGTGATATGTTATGTTTGTCATCATGTTATGCTTGGCATCGTGTTATGTTCGGCATTATATTATCTTTGGCATCATGTTGTGTTTGGCATTATGTTGCGACTGGTCTGTTTGATATGTTGGACTACGACCCGTGCATGCAGCTGTTTTCCCTGGCCCACTGTGAGTGCAGCGGTCTTCCCTGGCTCACTTATTAGTATTTTGACCCATGGGTGCAGCGGTCTTCCCTGGCCCACTGTGAGTGCAGCGATCTTCCCTGGCTCACGTGAGTGCAGCGGTCTTTCCTGGCTTACCCATCTGAATTATATCCTTTCTGTGTTCAAAATTGTGAGTGCAGCGATCTTTCCTGGCTCACTTATCCTATGTTTGATATTTTGGATGATGGGTCACTTGTCTGTTGTATGATGTTTGAAATCTTAGGTATGTGATGTTTGATATTTTGGATATATAATGATTCAATTGTTCTATAGTTGGCATGTGGAAAAGGTAAATTTTATAATTTGAATTTGAACCTTGAACGAAGACCCTGAGATAATGTGGAGGTATGTTTGCTCTCTGTATTTTCGTTTTGATTATCCCGCAGTTATTTGTGTCAAGGAATAAGTAAAAAGTATCTTTGGGATATACATTTATATTGTATGTTGGTCTTATTTGCTATACACCTTATGTCTTGGCAAGTAAGTATCTCGAGATTTTGCTTAATGGCACATTTGGTTTTGAAGTTTGCATATGAGATTGAAATCTATACTTTTATTGCTCTATTACACTTATTTATATATGTGTTTCCCATATTATATATTCGGTACGTACTTCGTACTGACCTTCTTTTCTTTGGGGGCTGCGTTTCATGCCGCAGGTTCGGACGCACAGGAGAGAGACCCTCTAGCTTAGGATTCTAATTGCTGCTTAAAGTGCTCTTTTGCTTCGGAGCAGATTTTGGGATTTTTGCATCCATCGTACTACTTTTTGTTTCTGTACATTTGAGGGTATGATGGGGCCCTGTCCCGTCCTTTGATTCAGTCAGTTTGTATTGAGGTCTGTGGATGCCTGTGAGTGTGGGAGATGTCAGTGTGTATAATATGTACTTATGTTGTGTATGTTGGGCGGTTTAACTGCAGCGGTGATCTTGTCGGCCCGCACATATTTATATATGTTTGTACTGTTGTTGGGACTGTCTGTGTGCAGGTGGTTAGTTAGTTAAATAAAGGAAACTCTGCCAAATTTTCTGTAAATTCGGGCGCTATTATAGTTGGGATTTGGTTAGTAGTGGTGTCTGGGACGCCCAAACGGGTGTCAGTCACGGCCCATAGGTTGGGTCGTGACAAACAATTAAAGTAATAATGCACAAAAGGATATCTATATAAATAATATCAAATTATTTGAAAAAAATATTTTAATCATGTTAATATGATTATTTTGTATCCTATATTTTCTATAATTATTTTAATTTAATAGAGATTTATGTGCCAATAAAATAACCAGTGAAGTTCATAAAGATGGTCCTAACTTATAAGGCATATAATCAAAGGCCGTCTAAGTTTACGAGTCCCCAAGCTTCAATTATTCTAGCTCAAACTCAATATATGTATCCAAGAATTTACTAAGTATATTACCTTTTTTGTTAAAAAAAGGATGATCTAGTTTGACTTAACACGAATTTAAGAGCATAAATTTTTTTTTTCAATTTTGTAGCCCTAAATTAAAGTTATGTTAAATGTACAAAAATGAATTTTAAGACTTAGAACATGTCATTGGAAAGTTGAAGTTAAAGTTTTACCAAAAAAGAAATCGAGTACGAAAAAGGAAAGTAGATCATTTTTTTTTTAAACGGAGAGAATATTAATCAAATTTAGAGCTCATTACTATTAGTATTTGAATTAATTGCCTAAAAATTTAGAATTTATTAAAATTCAAATCCAAAATTGGACTCTGCCATAATTGTTGCTCTTTCTCTGCAGGGGCGCACCAAAATTAGAGGGAAAAACTCCAAACCGTAAATTCATAATACATTTGTCACTAGAAAATTAGCATTAGATTACATGCATCTTGGGACAGATAAGCGAGGATGAGGCGTTATCAGCATGAGTTATTGCTAAACAGGTGTGAAATGACGAAAATAGACACATGACACGTTTATTTCCCCTTTAAAGTTTCAACAAAATCGAATCAATCAACCGGAGGATCCCGTCACTTCCCCATTTCCCCACGCGGCGTTCCCTCCTCTTCTTCAAGCCGTCAACAAAAAACTCTGCAACACTAGTTAAACTCGTATCAGTCCTGTTCACTTGAACATTTCGCTTTCAGAGTAGTTAGAGCGAGAAGGTGTTTTTTCTAGAGAGAGAAAACTGCACCGGTTACATTGGGGATTGTGTTTTGTGGATTCTACAGCGTGATCTTATGCGGATGAGAATGTCCGCGATTTGTTGCTGGTTCAATTGATAAAAATTGGGAAATTCAGAAGTTGAATTTGTCCATTTCTGCTTGTGTTTATCGTGAATTAGATTGAAGTTTGTTGTGGTGGCGTGAAGGATTTGATCGGCGGACGAGGTCCGACATGAGCACCACCCAAGGGCAGGCCGTGACGGTTCGGGACCTCATTGAAGAAGCTAAAAAGCGGATTGTAATCTTGCTCTTATGTGTCATTGGACTTTCCTATATCATGTCTCGTGAGTGACTACTTTGTTTATTTATGTTTTTTAGTTTTGCTGCTGCTGATGAATGATTTAATTTTCCTCCTTCTAGCTATCAATTAAAGTTATCGATTGATTTGTGAACTTTTTTTTTTGGCTGTATTTAGTGTATTTGTATAGCAGCCTTGAAAGAAATTAATAGAGAACAACCATTCCTAGTTCAGAATTTTAGGATTTTAAATAGATATGGTTCAGGAATAAATCCATGAGGGCTATGGGTTTGTTGATTGAAATGGTAATAGATGAGAAGTATGTTACTGCTTACTAGAGGTATGTTGAACCATGCCTCAAGTATTGCTCACAAGTTCTTTCCTTTGTATGTAACTATCTACAAGTTGAATGTGAGCGGTTTGATTTGCTGCTTGCATATCACACATATTTATTCTTCCAAAATATCATTCATTATTCTATATCTGTGATTGTTGTGCATTGTTGACACATGCAACAATCGTAGTATGTACATGAATGCAGCAAGTTTTAACCTCATTTCTCTGTTTCTCTCTCCCTTTGTAGCTGGGTATCTCTATTGATTTTGAGATCATTTGGAGAATACGTGGATTCATTGAACAAAAAAACTTACTTGCAATATAGGTTGTTTGTTGAGAGGAAATTTTCTCTCCATCTCTAATACATTTTTCTTTCTTGTCTTGTGCTAGAATAGTGTTTTGGTTGCTCATGAACGTATGTTCTTTGTCCAGTATACACCTGCCATAATGTTTATTGCCGCTTAGGTGAGATGAGAAAGCAGAGTTTGAGGAGAAGAGGTTAGTAATTTATCTCATGTATAAGGTGAGATGGCTAATCCCATGGGATATCCTTGTCTATCCCATCCCACCAACCAAAAGAACCCTGAGTTCTTAACTTCATGTAGAAAATTTGGACAGAACACAATCAGATTACCACATGTTAGTTAGCAAACCCTTGGAACAACTTTAAAGGAAAGTTGTCTCGTCATTACTTATCTAGAAATAGAAAAATGGAAAAAAAAGAAGCAAAGATGTCTGGTCATGATGTGACTTGAGAATTTAGAATCTCAAATAGATTATTGTTTTTAAAAAACTTGCAAACAAGACTTAACAAGGAAGACTAGCTAATTAAGTTCTCAACGAATTTGAAAAATGTAATAAGCTTTTTTTCAAACTTTATGTGACATCCATGACGGAGGGTGGGCCGACAAGAGGAAGGGTCAAGAAAAGGATTGACATGCCTCAAAGATGGCAAGCTTCTGAAGAAGGACTGCACATGGCACCTTAAGCAAATCTCACATATTTGGTTCAGTTATGACGTAATCCCAAGGACAAATCCTTGAGGTCTGCTGGATCAAAGTAGACAATTCATATCACGGGCTTGAGTAGTGACAAATATTGTATCAGAGTCCAATGCTTCCATAGTATGATGGTGGGGCAAGCCTCAGCGTCCTTGCTAAGTTCGTAAGTATGGTTTTATGTGATGCCCCATGATGGAGGATGGATCCATGAGAGTGTATTAAAGTTGACATTGTATGCATGCATTTAGGCTCGATGATAGCATAGCCCAAGAGGCAAATCTCCGAGGTCTGTTGCTGAAGCAGACAATATGTGTCATGGGCTTGGATTGTGACACTTTGAAAGCTTGTTAAGTTACTGAAAGCGCTTTCAAATAAACGCCCAAATAAGCTTTAAACTACTGAACTCATGACCTGTACAAGAGTTTAGAAAATTAATGCTGGATTGTTGTATCTTCTTCATGTATAACCAAGATTAATGAGTTTGAGGGAAAATGAGAACATCCTTGCATTTTTCACATTATTCAGTATGCCACTCTACAATGAGTTCTCCTGAAGAGTGCATCCATCAGCTTAATAGCTGGAGATAAAGAGGGTGAAAGTTCATGATATCGGACTATATTGAAAATAGTTTCAAGAGTGCAATATTAACAGGTGCATGTTCGTGACAAAAATTCCACACAGGTAAACAAAAGAAGTGGAGACAATTACACTATCGGAAACAAATTCTTAATGACTAAAAATCAATTGCATGAGTGATGTTGTTTTTACTATGATACATACAATTTATTTTGCCAACTCTTTTTTAGTTTACATGATTGGTGCCTGTTTAAGACCCTTAAAGATTTATCGAATAGATGTGAAATCTCACAATTGAGTAGGTACAAATAGAACCAACAAGATAAGTCGGATGCTTCCTGAGACTACATAAGGAATTGTCTTTGTGACGTTTTGAAAGACAATTCTTAAAAAGATTCAAGTTGACAATTATGAACATGGAAAAAGAGATTAAAGAGAACTAATAAAATTGCGAGTTATACAAAATTACGTGATTAGGGGTGTGAATATCTCTTTCTACACCATGTGATGGTACGTAAGGGTCACAAATATGGATTGTTTTTCCTCTCATTAAACATGTCCCCAATCTTGAAGCAATCTATCTTAGTGGGAGTTAATCAAAGGCTATTAATGAATGTCTAAAGTGGAATATCCTTTTAAATGTATCCAGAGAAAATATAATCTTTTTAATGTTGCTCAAGCATTTCCCTTGTTATAGTTGACATGCGAGAGGGGATAGGAGGACCTTGGCAATGTGATCTTCTACTTCTTTGGTGTTGTTGAATAGTCATTAATAAAACTTCCCAAGGTATATGGCTTGCACCTAAAGTTGTAGCCATCGATAAAATTGTAGTGAAGATCTTGAGAGATTAGGGTTTGGATCCACAACTACTAAACAACAACAACTATAATAATAACTACACTTCAGTCCCATACAAGTTGGTTGGTGATTTATCTTGGTCTTCAATTAATTTCCTTCCATCTAAGTGTTGTTGCACAAAGTTACTATACCTATGTTGATGAGAAAATGCAAATACCCGGTGGAACAATTGAAATGCATGCAAGTTGTGCAACGACCCCTAATATAAAAGTAACACAATCTTGTAATTTGTTACATCTAATTCTAGTCGAGCTAATGCAAGAATAATATATAAAAGACTAAGATTCCCTACGAAATATAAAGGTTCACATGCATGGCAAAATCAACAACAACAACATACCCAATGTAATCCCACTAAGTAGGGTGTGAGGAGGGTAGGGTGTACGTTGACCTTACCCCTACCTTGTGAAGGTAGAGAGGTCGTTTCCGAATGACCCTCTACTCAAGTAACTCGGAACAAAACAATATTTACATAGTAAATAATAACAAAATATTGCATGGCATTTAGAGAAAAGGAAAACAAGAACATCAAAATAATGTGATAACTAAAACAAGGAAGAATTGGTATTAAACAGACATCGAAGGGCAAAAACTACGAGATTAGTACGAATGCTACTGGAATGCATCGAGACAATACACAACTATGCACTAACCTTCTACCCTAATCCTCGACCTTCAAAACACCCTATCTAAGGTCGTGTCCCTCGGTAAGTTGAAGTTGTGCCATGACATGTCTGAGAGTCCCTTATTAAGTTTCTTGTTTTCTTAGTTATGGCAATATTTGCTTCTTTTGAAGCTTTCAGCTCTGTGTAGAGGTAAGTCTTACAACCTGCATGTTGCATGCCTATCATGACAAAGATTTTTGGTTTGCACAAATTTATTGCAATGAGTCCCTGTTAAAAAAGAACCGTTTTGTCCTCCTTCTGCTATTGTGGATTAGTAATGATGTAGGTTCTGTAAATGAGCTTAAGAGAAGATGAGGAACGAAACCTTTATGCAAGATTTAGCAGACCTCACACAAAGTGATTCTTCCCTGACAAGACTCTAGACGTGAAGTTTCAAATCAGGTGGTTTAGTAAATTAGAATTAATCAATTAATCTTTCCCAGACCTTACTTGTGGATATGTTGCCACTTTTGTTATTAAACTTGCATGTATCTCGACAAAGATTCTGTGTTCAGAATTTATTGTTATAAGAGTATTCAGTTTTACTGGGAGCCTGGGTTTATGCAGCAGCTGTTGATTGTCATTTTCTAGTTAGTTACACACTTCAACTTTATTGTTTTTGACATTCCTTTTGGATCTTACTGTATATCTTGGGTGAATGTCAATATTCCTTTTCTGTTTTTTTTCTCACCTATGATATTTTTGCTGTGCTTTCCACTTGCAGTAACGAGCTCTTCAGTTTTTGTCAACTTACCTGCTGCCGCTCTTCTAATTGTTATGCTTCGCTATCTATCTCTGGAATTTGATGCACGAATAAGAGCTGCTACATATAAAAGCAAGTCGTCCTCATTAAATAGTACTATTCGGAAGAAACAGTTAGATGGTCCAAGAGCAGTTAATGAGAATTATGATTGGAGGAAGAAAGTAGATTCACCTGTTGTGGAAGATGCAATAGACCACTTCACCAGACACATAGTCTCTGAGTGGGTGACAGATCTCTGGTACTGCCGAATAACTTCTGATAGACAGGGTCCAGAGGAACTTGTGCAGATCATGAATGGCGTGCTAGGAGAAATTTCACATCGGATGAGATCTGTCAATATTATAGATCTTTTAACAAGGTTTCAGAATTGTAGTTACAGGATGCTACTGACATATTGCCTCTTTAGTTTATGTTATATTATATCCTCAAGGAAGTTATTCATTGGAATTGTGCAGGGATATTGTCAGTCTAATATGCAATCATTTGGAGTTGTTCCGTACATGCAAACTGAAGATTGAGAAAAAAATTTCAAGATCCTTGACTATAGAAGAGCGAGATCTGGAACTTAAACTGACGCTGGCTGCTGATGACCAGTTACATCCGGCTTTGTTTTCTCCCGAAGCTGAACACAAGGTAATCTCATTCTTTTACCTAAACAAAAATCAAGAATCAGTTGTTCTATGTTACTTTTCATGTAGGATTGTCTCATCTCATTCACACCATTTTCTTCTCCATCTGCAGGTTCTCCAGCATCTTATGGATGGTCTCATTTCATTTACGTTCAGGCCAGAAGACTTGCAATGTTCTTTATTTCGCTACATTGTGAGGGAGCTTCTTGCTTGCGTTGTGATACGACCAGTGGTGAATTTAGTTAACCCTAGGTAACTATTCCTTTGGCTCTTGCTTCCTGTAGCCATGTAACCTCATTTCTGTTCTTTTATTTTATCACCAACATTTTGCCAGGTTCATTAACGAGAGGATTGAATCTCTAGCTATTTCCTTAAAGAAGGCTGATAAAGGTCCTACTGCAGCTCAAACAGAACAGCAATCAAGTCCAAGAGTATCTGAAAAGGTATCAGCAGATGATTTTTCTGGGATGTTGGATCCTTCTGCGACGGGTGTTGAACTTGTTCAGTTTAAAAGGGACCAAACTAACGATTCTATGGAGAATAATACGACGGACAATGGGAATGAAGCAAATTTGTCAAAGGATCCTTTGCTTTCGATTGATACACAGTCTACACGTTCTTGGAGTTCTTTGCCATCACAAACCAACACAGAAGGTGGGAGAGGTCTCCAGAAACATCGCTCTGGAGGAGAGTGGGGTGAAATGCTAGATTTGGTGTCACGTCGAAAGACCGAAACCCTGGCTCCAGAAAACTTAGACAACATGTGGACAAAAGGAAGAAACTATAAAAGGAAAGAAGAGAGCTATCTAGCTTCAGATTCACGCCAACAGAATTCTTTGGTAGTGGCACCTAAATCGCAGGAGCACTTGAAGGGAATGTTTGGGCAGAAAGAGAGAGAGAGGGAAAATAAGGTTAATGTGATCCATTATTTGAAAGCTAATACTCAACCATTTCAAAATCAAGAGGAAGATGAGCAAAACTTGGATGAGGTCGAATCAGAGAGCACTAGTTCTTACACTACTGATGATGAGGAACCTATTAGTGTGACAGGTCTTGATTCTCCTGGTAATAAAGTGTGGGATGCAAAAAATAGAAGGAATATCAATCACATTCATCATCCACTTGAAAGTAATGCTCATAAGACAAGAAAGGGAAAAGCTAGCAAAGGTCATATTCGCTCTAAGCACTTAAATAAAGTACCATCTGCAAGGAAAAAATCCAGAGCAAGTAGCCAGACAGAGCATGTATGGCAAGAGATTCAAAGATCGAGCTTCTTATTAGGGGATGGACATGACGTATTAAACTCTAAAGATAATGAGAAATCAGAAGTTCTGAGCGATCACTCTGATACCGAAATGCCTGGTAGAATTTCAAGTGGTACCAATGCATCATCTTCTTTGTCAAGCAGCATTCTCGAAAATCAGAAAATGGGTGCTAATTCTGTTAAAAGTTCTATAATTGCTGATTCCTTTTTGAAGTTAACATGTGAGGTACTGATGTGATTGCCATCCTTTTTACATAAAGTTCACTTTGTGTGTGTTTGGTAGGGAGGAAAACATTTTTTGGAATTTCTTTTTCCAATTTTGCCATGTTTGGTTGGTAAATTCTTCAGAAATTTATTTCCCGAGAGCACATTTTCGTAAAAGCTGAAAAACTTCCCTGGCATACCTAGGGAAGTCAAACCATCGGCGTCACAATTGGATTTTCTGGTGGTACACTCCCAAATTCTTTCCCCTACACCCCAATTTCTCTGATGAAAAAAATCCAAAGAAGTTTACAAAGTCAATGGTGACAGGTCTTGTTTCCATTTTATCATACAGCTTATTTTGATGCTTCTGATACATTGTCTTGGTACACTCAACAGTAACTCATCTTCCTTATTGTTTTCCAATTTTATTATTATTAATTTTTTGGATTTTATCTGTTTAAATTCAAGTCCATATTTGAAAATAAAATTCCACATTTTCTTATAAAACAAAAATTGACGATATAGTCATTTTTAATAGATAGATAATTAATATCTTGTTAAATTGTTATATAGACATTTTTAAGTAAAAAACTAAATAGAACTATTTCTCCTTACAACCAAATGAGTGGAAAGTACATTCCTCTTCAGCGGTCAATGAAACATTTGAAAATATTTTCTGGTAGATGATATCCATTTACCAACTGAACAGTTGAAAATAAGTTAGAGAACCACTTATTTTCCTGAAAAACATTTTCTGTGGGATTTATACATACCCTTTTTGAATTACTTTCACAGCTTTGGACATTCACAGATGTTTTCCTTTGTGTGTTGCAGGTCTTGAGTGCCAATATCGTAAAGAGTGGCTCTAAAACTTTTGCAGTTTATTCCTTATCTGTTACAGACGTTAACAATCATAGTTGGTCCATCAAAAGAAGGTCTCGTTATGTAACCAAAGCTTAATCATTATTGTGAATGTCAATCACCACCTTATCCTAACATATCCTACTATCCTAGACATGATTTCCTTCTGCTGCTGTTTGTGACAGGTTTCGTCATTTTGAGGAGCTACACAGACGTCTTAAGGAGTATCCTGAGTACAATCTTCATTTGCCACCCAAACATTTTCTCTCTACAGGTCTGGATGTTCAAGTCATTCGAGAAAGATGCAAGTTTCTTAACGAATATATGAAGGTGGTGCTCTAACAGATGGCATCTAGAAGTGTTTTTGACTATTCCTTTGTTTATCTATAACAGAGTCCCATTATCAGAGTTCTCTTTGATATCACAATATTGTACTTAAGTTCTTACCTCAATACTGTTTCCCTTCTCATTGTTGTATATTTATCTTGGTCTTAATTCTTTAATTGTATTTGACTTCCATGTTTCCTGAAAAGTGTTAATTCTCTCCCTGAAGTTGATTAGATATGACTAGTTAGTGATATATGATGTCATGGGAAGCTTCAAAAAGCAAGAATATTGTGTGTTATCTTTGATTTTCACTTGATTCAGTTTTTCTGGTTTTGTCGCAGAAACTGCTGCAACTCCCAACTGTTTCCAAGGCCATTGAGGTTTGGGACTTCCTCAGTGTTGATTCACAGGTTGAGAGATTATTGATTTTCTATTCTTTTAGCTTTGAATACATTCTTTGAACACAGAGCATTGATCTTGTAAACTGTTATGCAGACATATAGCTTTTCAAATTCTCTTTCCATAATCGATACATTACCAGGTGAGTAACTTAGTTGGCATGGTTAGGGGCGAGAAAGTTGCACTTCGATTTTTATGTTAATTGTAAATTGTTCTTGTTATTGGCTTTCAGTTAACCTGGATGATACAGTACGCAAAGCAAGTAAAGAACCTCTGCCCAGGATTGGCCCAAGATCTGATATTATATCCTCCATGGAAGAGCATTATGCTGAAAGAAAGGAGCGAGTCTTGATGCATCATTCTGTGATGGATGAATCAAGATATGGCAAAAAATATGTCACACTGTCCCCTCCAAAAAGACCAACAAAAGAAACTTTTGAGGATTCAAGTAGTGACTCTGACAATGTACAAACAAATAAAGTTTCAATCCCAGCCACAGAAACGACGTTAAAATCAGTTGAAACTCATTCACGTGCCTTGCCTGCATCATCCGATTCTTTTGTTGATGCTCCTGTTGATTCCTCCCTTCCTGTAGAGGTAGCTGCTACTAACTTGACTGAGTTAGATCGAAAGATATGCAAGTTACCCTTTTTTCTAATGATGCTTTTTTCCTTTGGTTTCTGTAGTAAGAATTACATTAGTTTATCAATTAAAAAAAAAAAAGAATCACATTTAGTTTTAGCCTTTCAAGTTGGTTTTGAACCTCTTTTTTCCGTTTCACTGTAGTGGGTGCCTCCAAAGGTAAGTGCACCTGTTCTAGACCTGGTTGATGTCATTTTTCAGCTCCAAGATGGTGGATGGATCAGGTAATATACTTGTCAAATTATTATGCTCTTGGACCTCAATGATTATGCATTTCAGCTATAAGTTTCTCGGGCTGTCTTCCAGGAGAAAGGCATTCTGGGTGGCGAAACAGGTTTTACAATTAGGAATGGGTGATGCATTCGATGACTGGCTGATTGAGAAAATCCAGCGTCTGCGCAGAGGTTCAGTAGTTGCTGCAGGCATCAGACGTGTTGAGCAGGCAAGTATCGCATTTTTGTTGCTTTTCCTTCTCATGCTGATTACAACAAATTAACTTTAATACCAGTTGATGTGATTTAATCTATCAATACATCCCAAATGTTAGTATTTAATTTTCCAGGATTTGCTAATTTAAACAATTTGCTTTCCTCCTTTTGATATCTTTTGGTTCTTATGTATGTTTTCCATTTTTTGGGGGTGGTGGTTGGTGATGGTGGTTTGTTTTGTGAGCGTGCTCTAAGAGAAAAAACTTTAGTATCAAGTATTGCTGTGTTCATAAAATATGTGATTTTTTATGACAGAGATGGTGGTGTATATTTTTTCTTAGAAGCCTGTGTAAGTAGTTTCGGATAACTCGTGATACCAAGATTCAGTGATTAACATTTTATTGTTATTGTATCGGGTGTTCTGATTCTTTGTGCTCCATGTAGATTCTATGGCCTGATGGAATATTCATAACAAAGCATCCAAGGCGACAACGTCCTCCACCATCTGCCAGTCCATCTGTTGGTTCTCCACGAAACCAATCTCCTACTACTTCATCATCACCAACAGTAGAGGATATCCAGAATCTGGATGAGATGCAACAGAAGGAAGCTGAACGACGTGCAAACCTTGTATACGAGCTGATGATTGGTAGGTCACCCAGAAAACATGTTTCATTGGCTATTGACCATTTCAACATGCATGAAAATCCATAATAGTTTGCATTATTTACTCTGATAACCTTTTACAGAAAAAGCACCTGCTGCTGTTGTTGGACTCGTTGGTCATAAGGAATATGAACAATCTGCAAAGGATCTTTATTACTTCATCCAGGTAATATCGTCGGTGCCTTTAAAATCTATTTTAAGTAACCTTCCAAATCTCCAGCTTGTATTGGGTTGTGTTATAGAGACCTTTGCTGAAGTACTACTAATTGAGGCACTGTTCCTTTTCAGTCATCTGTGTGTCTAAAGCTGTTAGTCCTTGATCTTGTTGAGCTGATACTGTTGTCCGCTTTCCCGGAGCTGGATGGCGTGTTCAGCACAGTGCATCAGGAGAAGAGTAAGTTTGGAGAGCTTAAGATAGATTAGTGTGCATGAATTTCCAGATAGTTGGTCCATCTTTTAGATGAAATTATATCAAAAAGTTTTCGCTTTAGTATTTTCGTTTCCCCTTGTCCTCCTGGGAACCGATTTCTGCATACATTTTTCTTTCACTTTGGCACTCCTGAGAATCGATTTTTGCGTACTTATCTTGTACGCTAGTTGATAACATCATGGGAATTTTTGTTTGTGGAAATTTTTTCTTAGAAACACAACTGTTAAAAGTAGAGAGAATCATCTTCCTTGTGACATGTAAATTAGATATTTTTAGAAGTGTAAACTATATCTTGACCGATACCATTGTAAATATCAGTTAAGTGACATACAGTTCTTCAGCAACGTTGTATGTTTCATAGTAAATCACAACTTCCCTTGAAGGTCAATGGTTTGCACAGCTTTAATTCACCGGAGAGTATGGAGGTCATAGGATAAAAAGTTAGTAGTTAAGTTTTAACTAATCTTCAACAAGATTACACTTGGTGCAGTCTGGGGCACCATGTATGTCATAGTAATAATCTTGTTCATGACGTTCATTATGTTTGTTATCTGTTACCGTCTGTCCTCTACCTTGCTTTTTTCTATTGATTATGTTTCTTCATTGCCTACTCGAAGGTTATGCACAGTAACCTAACAATTGAAGAACATTGTAAGTGCATGCATGACAAGGGCCAGTGTATAACTTCTCAATAATTTAGTAACTTTGTGCAATATTTGGATGCAATTGAAAAAGAACATCCAAAATTGAAGTTTTAAGAAAGTACTTGAAAGTCGGCTGTAATTGCGCAGATCTTTAATTCAGGATTGAAGACTTGTCTGAAACTATTACTGGTTTTCTTTTGAAATGCTCAAACGATTGTTGTTTCATTTGAGATAAACTCCTCAAATCAATCTCAACCACCTTACTACAAATATTTAAATTCAGCCATTGAAAACCTAAATTATTTAATACCAAACAAGATCATAGTTAACGGTGTCCAAAAAAAATCCCTTAGCACTACCACAAATAGCAAGTCATCTAAGGCTATCTCAAATAGCAACAATACTATTTATGATTTTCAACACAAGTATATGCAACAATATACCTAGAGTAGCCCCAGCCCCCACAAGAGGGGTCGGGGAAGGATTAATATGTACCAGTTATCTTGAGAAATGCTAAAATTCACTTGTATCAAAATAGACATTTACAGAAACAAAACAGATAAACGTACATAAAGTTGGGAATGAGACTGAAAGAGAGACATTCAGGGGCAAAGAATGACACTGAATGAGAGATAGGGCACATAGTAAATCTGACTACCAAGGCTTGTACTAACTCAGCTTACTAACATTTAAACAGATGGAAATAGTCTCCTTTGTCATTTGAAGTGACCACTAAGTAACCACCAGTATGTGTAGTCAACAGGAACACATTGTTTTCTACAGGATTTACTATGAGATAATGGTAAGGTCTATATACAGTCCCCCACTCAGACCCATCTTGTGGGACTCCAATGAATATGTTTTGTTAAGCAACTACTATGTGCAGTGAATTTACATAGTTAATGAAAGAAATAGCGGTAAGGTCTGCATGTACACTCCACCATCCAAACTGGCTTCACCAACCCTTTCTTTTTCATGAAAGATGGCTACAGCATAGTACACATGAAAATGCACCTCACCTGCAATCTTCAAACAGTAGGGTGGTAATCCATCATAAAACTGTCCTAAGAGCAAAGGGATGTCAACAATGAATAACATCACAGCATTGCGTCAAGAACAAGAAGCAACCAAAAAGATACAAATAACGCACACTGAAACCAGCAACAAATGATGATATATACTGATGGCATAGGCTGAATAAACATAGTAAAATTACGAGCTCAAAACCTCAGTTCTCGAAATCACAAAGACAAAAGCAACTGAGAGGACATCAAACAGCAAATAAAATTAAAAAGCAGCCTATAAATAAAATCCACAAGTATCTGAATATCAATTTAAACAACACATTCCAAAATTTAAGTACTTCTAATGTTGACATCAAACACCGGAAATAAGCTTTCCCAAAATTTCCTGGCTCTCTAATAATTGAATACCAAAATGAAGCTATCATAAAAGAGCAACCTCCTCAATTACTCTCTCGATGGGCTTCAAGCTGAAGCTGCTGCTGCCTTTTTCCTTGGAGCTGCTTCAGTCCCTGAACAAATATTGCATTTTCAAGTTCATTAACATAGGCGATTCAGAGCTTCTTACTAGACAAGCTATTAAGATACTGACATGGAAAAACAACAAACCCAAAACACGAACATACTTTTCCTAGCTCAATTAATAAAGACTACATAAATTATTCTTTAATTCATTCAATTACAACAGATGCAGTGAACATAGTTCTTGCTCATTGCAATGACTACAAACTCTCTTTCTACTTCAATTACAAAAATAGCTCAACTAGCGTAGTGAATTACAATGTGGATCGTCGCTTATGCAGAAATTAAAGATCCCAAATAACAGCAAGCCATAAAACAGTATGTACCTTCTCTGAAATTAGTCTTGAATCTGCGAGGGACGTTGCGGAGGTACCTCATGCGTCCAGTACCAGTTGTCTTTCTGCGGATTGCCTTCACACTCCAGTTGTCTGAAAACCATTTCATTCAGCGTAACAGCAAATTATATATCGGACTAAGAAGAAAGCTTTTATGGAGTCATATACAAAACAAATTATAGGCGAATAGAAAGCAATTTACATGATCTTTTACGGGCAGCAGGATAGGCACAAGCAGAACATCGACTCTTCTGGAGATGGAAACTGCGGCGACCGCATCTCACACACAGTGTGTGAGTCTTGTTCCTCCTCTTACCAAAGCTTCCTGTTCCCTTACCCTATAATGACGATGCAAAATACACATTCGTTCGCACATCAACACTTATTGCACGCACAATATGTGGCGGAGGGAAAGAAAGAGTAATGGAGTTTCACTTACCATTGCAGTGCAGTTGGAGAAACCCTAGCGTCCTCTTCCGATAGATGAAATGCGGCGATGATAAGAGTGTTTATACTTGGTGGTTGGACAGGGCTTTAGGGTTCTTCAAGTGGGCCAAAAGTGCCTTGGGCTAGTATCTTACCAAGCCCACTTATTCTATTACGTTTAACTAATAAAAAAAAAGAAAAAAAGACACTCGTAAACTCCTTGGTTGGATGGTTGTTACCTGTTGTGTTGTATTGTTAATGCAAATATAATATTTGTTTTGATTATTACTTAAATTTCATTGTAACATATCATTTAAATTCATCATTAGATAACAATTAAAAGATTCATTTTGTTTAATGGTCGATTTGATGTGGTTGCGTTGTTGCTTTAATATCTTCTTCTCATATTTGACTTCGTTTATCATTTAATAGTTCTATTTTATTATTTATACTATGTTTTTATGGTTCTACTATATACTCCATAATTTCTTGTTGATTTATCATTTAAATTACGAATATATAACATCATGTAACGACAAGAAACAATATAATCTATCAAAATATTGTATTAATTAAAACAATACAATACGATATAATACAATATAAAACAATAATAACAATTCAAAATCTTACTAATTCAATTGATTTGGACTGTCATGTGATACTCACGTGCCATTGAGGGATGAAAACACCACCCGTGCCACGTGGGTGCAAAATATAGTATTAATGCCACTCCAAAAGAGGTGGTAGGACCACTAAAAACTTAAAACATGCAACTTGAAAAAAAAATTTGATTGAGGTGGTTCAGTATAAAATTATGATTTTCGAAGTCATTCTTTATTAAAAATTTGACTTTTTTAAGTATATAAATATTGGTTCCAATCAGGGTATAGCAAAGATTTGAGCAATTCAACTTGTTAGGTGTAGTAAGGAGGAAAATTTGCTTAAGCAAATCTATTTCAGCTGTAATCACGATTCATCAAAAGGTCTAGGCGGCCATCATTACGTGAGCTTGCATTTGCTAGGCTTTAGGTAACACCTAATTCAATCCCTCCGTTCTAATTTAAAAGATGTAGTTTGATTGAACACTTGTAATCTAATATAAACCATACTGTAAATATTTGTGTGAGTATAAATCATCTCATTAAAAATAAAATTAACATTTCAAAATGCTATTAAATATATCATTCTTTTTAAACCGACTAAAAGAGTTGAAATGTATTTGATAATATTTGTCTGATAGAAAACAGATTATTGAGAGTTGACTGTTCAATAATGCATAAATTATATATAAGAGCATTGGGAAAAAAGTGTATAAAGAGCAAATTATAGGAATTTATTGTTGAGGTGGACACTACCTATTGTAGCATGTTAAAGACTTCAAGTGCAAAACCGTAGGAAAGAGACCGATGGTAATGAGATTGAGGCCTCATCAACTCGCCCATTTCAATCATCTCTTCTGTTTATGCCCCTCATCTTCTACAACCAACACTGTGCCAATCTTTTAATGATTTGGGGTCCAAAAACAGCTCTTAGATTAGTGGCTAATTAAAGCCTTTTGCATTATTCCTTGAGGTCCCACTGACATAAAATTAGGTATTCTTTAGTTATATGTACTAATTACATCAAAGTATCAATCTAATTTACTGTTCATCCCTTCGAGCCTCTTGCAGTGACAGAGGCAGGCCTAAGGGTTGCAAGCCCATCCAATTCAATTACACAAAAAGAGAAACCTCCAGATTAAATAAAGAAAAAGAAAGATATTTACTAATGCACATTATATACGATATTCTGCACTTTCAGGGTTCAACCTTTTCTTAAAGAAAAAAATAGTAAAAAATGTCCTTGTGCTATTAGAAAGGAATAAATAGGTCATTCGTTTATACGTTGGGTCATTTATGTTCTTGTACTATTAAAAATGGTCAAAAATATCCTTGTACTATCATAAATGAGTCAAAAATACCCTGAGTTCGTTAGTTCCATTAAACTAGGTCATTTTGACCCATTTCTGATAGTACAGGGGCATGTTTGAGCCTTTCGGTCCAAGGGCATAAATGATCTAAAATATAAATAAATTTATCCTTTCTGATAGTATAAGATTATTTTTGACCATTTTCGCATATTATATATTCTTTTTAAACATATTGGGTTCCTAATAAAAAATATTACTTTTAAAGAATTTTTTTCTTATTTTTTAAAAAATCACATCAACGGAATGTAAGAAAATAATTTTTTTCTTAATCTCATTTTATCAATTAAAATAGAACATTGTATCCCTAAAACAAATAATATATATTTATCCTACTTCAATTCGAGAAAAAAAATATTTTTTTTTTACTTTATTCTAATTACTATTATTGTTATCTAAATAAACATTAATGTTGGGTTTACTATGATCTTATATTTATTATATATATTAGTTGTTACAGGATACAATGTTCTATTTTAATTGATAAAATGAGATTAAGAAAAAAATTATTTTCTTACATTTTTATTAGTAAATGTGATTTTTAAAAAAAATGAGAAAAAAATTCTTTAAAAATAATATTTTTTATTAGGAACACAATATGTTTAAAAAGAATATATAATATGCGAAAAGGGTAAAAAATGCCCTTGTACTATTAGAAATTGATAAAAAATGTCCCAGTTTAACGGAACTAATATTTTGACCAATTTCGGACAGTATCAGAGCATTTTTTGACCCTTTCTAATAGTACAAGGACATAAATGACTCAAAGTATAAATAAAAGATATTTTTGATCATTTCTATAGTACAAGGGCATTTTTGACCCCGTTCCCTTTTCTTAATAATGATCACAGTTGAGATTCCATAGCCTAATTACGCTGTTTGGTTATTCCTAAGAATGCTACTCCCTTTATTTCATTTTACTTTGTGTTTATATCAAAAATTGATGTTTCATTTTACTTATCCATTTTGGCAAATTAAGAGCGTTTTACTGCTTCTTTCACATACTACGAGTTTTAAAACATCATTAATGAAGTTAGTTTAGTAAAATACTGATCTAATTAAAGTTTACTCGAGAGAGGTGTGTCAAAGTCAACTAGGACAAAGTAATACAAACGGAATGAGTACTCAACTTCAGCCTAAGCTTTAAATATCCTCCTGGGAGAGGTGTGTCAAAGTCAACTAGGACAAAGTAATACAAACGGAATGAGTACTCAACTTCAGCCTAAGCTTTAAATATCCTCCTTCTGATAGGTGGTGGGCAGAACCATCAATTCTGAATTCGGAAAACCTTTTGATTATTGATTCCCTCCAAATAACAATTAGCTTTTAACTTTTGTACTTATTATACCTTCCTGACTTGCAAATTTTCTGCACAGAGGCCAGAGGGTAGGGTCAGAATGCCAAATATAATGGAAACGGAAAAACATGTATGGAGGAAACATCTAAAGCAACGAAGTGTCCCTTGTATTTCATAAAACACCCTTTTTGCTTTTTGTCTTCAACTAAAAAGGAGCAAATCAGCTCTGTCAGTCCCCTATCTTAAAATACTTGAAAGTATAACTTCAAAGAAGCCAAGCACATAGCAGTATCCTTTGCTACGGAAATAGAGAAATCAGATGGACGAGTTGTACAACAAGATAGAGCCACAAATGCTGCTTAAGAAAACCATCCAAAAGACGAAGAATTTCCTCCACAAAACTCCTCATAATCTCAAGTCATTTCTCTTTGGAGGTCATCACAAGCTACCTAAAGCTGCTCGTCACTTCAATCCCTTTTTCTCAGTCAGCAAACGATTCTCAGGCAGCAAAAGAATCACAAAAACTACTGTTAAGGAGTTGGATGACTTGTACAAGGACTATTATCAACAATGGCAGCAACCTGATCACAACGATATTCCAGAGAGAAAGATAACTTCCAGAAATGCAAGGAAATTTCCAGGTATGGCTGAAGGAGATTATAGTGAAAGCCAAAGGAAACTTTCCGTGCGGTTTGGCGTGGAAGACATAGAAAGAGACGGGAGAAAGGAAGATGAGAAGAAAGGGCGAGAAGTCTTAACACGAAGCACAAGTAAAGGGAGTCTCACTTTACTGCAGAAGATGGAGGAATTGGAAATGATGGAAGGAGAAAATATGGATCATGTGCTAGATATAGAAGAAGTGCTCCAATGCTACACTCTGCTAAACAGCCCAGTATATGTTGACATTGTTGATAGATTTTTCATGGACATGTACACTGAGTTCTCCATTCGAAAACCATCAGGCAGTGTCAACAGTTCAATGCGAAGACTTGGTCCTCTTAAGCTCTAGAAACAAACAAGTATGGTTTGCGTGTGCCTCTAAGATTGTGAGTGGTGGTGCAGTTCCCATCTTTTTTACTTCTATCCCTGTTTGCTAATTTTTTTTTAGTTAACATCAATTAAAAGATCAAGAATTGCGTGTATTTCTTTACTATTTTGATTGTGTAATACTAGTATGAGATTCAGAGTATAAACTACTCAGTAGATATATATTTTGGCTGGATTGTGATTTCTTTTAAGAGTCAACCTGACCAAGTGCTTAAAAGTGCCATATGAGAAATAATTCTACTAGATTTATGTTTTTTAGGCCTGTTTCTTACAAACAAAACCAGAACACTTGTACTGCTAAGCACAACGATATCACATGATTTCAAGAAATGAGAAAGTGGAGCTAAGGGACAAAAAACCAAATTTCAATAGGCTAAGCAAGTGACCAAACCGTTGAGCTTTTATAAGGAGACTTTCCGGCAGTCTTTGCGGATTTGTCCCAGTGGTGCAGTCAGGACTCCCAAGTTGGAAAGCTTCATCATTGTCGAACCAAAATCCTTGTGAAACAAAGACGCATCTGAAGCATAAGCTTGGACCCAGGCTTTAGTTTCTTCCCCTGCCGTCAGCTGCTGATCCACGAAAAGTATTCCCCTGCCTTGTAGAAGACTCCGGTAATACAGGGTACCAAAATTTTCTCCTGGTCCCTCATAGTCCATCCTTATTGCTGGCTCCTCCACTAGGGAAGTTGAAAATTTATGGATAATAGATGATGGTGAAAGTGATGTTGAAATTAGTTGGGAAGGGGATAGTGATTGGGATGTTGATGACATCAAAGTGGCCTGATTGGTGTTGCATTTTGACCTCAAGAGACTCAAAAATTCCGAGTCCATAGAAGGGTCGGAGCTATTAGTCCCACTAAAGTTGAAGAGCCTGTTGACGAAGAATTTACAATGGATCACTCCAGTGCTGTGAGCACCTGTTGGATGCAATTCCAATCAAAACACTACCAAAACAGACCAGATTTCATCTGTGTGAAAGCAAGCCAAACAAGGAATTTTATAGTAAAAACAGTACCTAAGAGGCTTACTGTCTCCCTTTCGTCGAAACCTTTGGATGAGAATGACTCGATGATCTTGGAAAGATCATCCTGAGGACTAGGAAGCTCAAAAGTTGCATCTTCTGCGAAAGAAGACAGACTGTCTCTCCTTCCCGTTTTCAGTGGGTAGAAAGGGCCACCAGACTGAAATTAATGGAAGATTCTTTCAGTTGTGTGTTGTCTGTGTGTGTGAATTAGAGAGAGAGGGAAGGAAGGGCGTTACCAAAATAATGCTTTCTCTAGCAGCCAAAACAACAGTATCAGCACAGGAAACAACTCCAGGACAAGCTTCTTCGAGCTCTAATTTAATGATATCTATTACGTCGAAGCCCTTCAATGAGTCATTGGGAGGAGATTCTTTCTCGCTATGCATTCCTTCAACAGAATCCAGTAAAACCGAGGCATCACACCCCTGTTATTTAGCATTGATCAATTCAAAAGCAATGAGTCATCAACCGAGCTTTCATTAAAGAGAACTTCACAAGACAACACACTTCAAAAATTCATGATTCACCTTTGAGCCATTCACTATACTATTTGAGTTGTAAAAGGTAGCGATATGTTGATGCATGTGGCTCACACTTCAAAAATTCATGATTCACCTTTGAGCCATTCACTATACTATTTGAGTTGTAAAAGAAGAAACAAATTGATTTCTCACGATACAGAGATCATTTATGAGCAGTCAGTAATAAATAAGCATGAAAAAAGAAGAATTCACGCTGAGAACTTACGAACAAACTAACCTAAATTAGTAATCACGTTAAGTAAAAACCCAAAAATGGAGTTATATCGCAAAACAGAAGTAGAAACACCAGCCAGGTTATATGGAACGGACTCATCAGATCTCTGTATTATCAACTCCTCATAATCTCAAGTCATTTCTCTTTGGAGGTA